>JAWNOC010000063.1:12295000-12371181 GCA_035046325.1 Drosophila niveifrons | reverse complement strand
TGTTGCTTCGAGCACCGCAAGGTGACTGCCAAGGCGGTCACCAGCTTGGTGAGCTGGGCAGTTGTCTCTAAAACGGCGAGAGCCGCATCCGGCGACAGTCTCAAGCTGAGCCAGTACACCAAACTGGCAGCCACAAAGCTATCAGCAGGTGCCGGGCGGGCAGGCGCACTCAGTCTGGCGATGGTGGCCACCACAGCGGGTGCAGGGGCGGCATTAGCAACGGCAACATCGGCGACTCTAGCGGCGACTTTAACGACGGCTGCAGCGGCGTCTTCATCGGCAGCTACAGTGGCGACTTCGTTGGTGGCTCCATTGGCGACTCCATCCGCAGTGGCTACATCGGCGTTGGATCCTAGAAAGAAGACAGCCAACCGCTTAGCCGAGGTTGCATCGTCGCTGCCAACCAAGTTGGGCAACGACTCAGCCTTGGTTCGCGCTTCGCTTTCGACTGCCTCTCTTTCCTTTCGGACGATCCTCCGCAACGGTCATCTCGCTTGATTCGCTGCATACGCTAGCACTCGACCGAGTATGCACCACTTTGACAATGCAATCAGTGCAAACAGCGCTAGCAGTACAAGCAGTGCACACAATACAAGCTGTGCAAGACGACCAAGCAGTCCAAGTAGTCCACGCATCATAGCAGGCCAAGCAGTCCAATGCTACCAGCGATTAAAACTGTCAGCTTATTCAAAACTTCTGGTTTACAGTAATTGCAATAACTGTAAACAATGCACCACAATTTAACTTGTTTACTAAACGCGACAACAACAAAGTGCCGTAATTTCGAAACAGCGCGCACGTGTGTACTAGACGGCGATCGAAAATAAACTCATTGACAGTAGGGACAGTAGGAATCTCGTTAATCCATTCATGCGCGTCACTAATTAGATGACGAGGATTTGGCTATTTTGTAGGAAATGAATTTGCCCACACAACAATGCCATATAAGGATGGCACGTCATATGACTGTTTTCCCTTTGCTTTGTACACAATAGATGTTGGCCAGTGTAGTTGACTTTCAATGAGGAAAATAAACTCAGGTGCTAACCCACTCCTTGGCGATATCCAGTATGGAACATAAACGTCTTAAAGCCGCAGACTCCGCCAGCTACCACCCTGGTACTGATGATATTGCTATCACCAGCGTTAAGGACTCCCAGTGCTCTCAATCGTTTTACCGACCGATAGCTCCAGAAGCCCCTCCAGTTTAGCGTAGCAGAAACGATTTTAATGTCCTCATGTGCCTGATAATCCCGAACCAGAGCCGTTCGTACGTCCTGTCTGTCGTAGATCTCAACCTTACTTTGATGAGCTTGGTCAAGATCAAGTCCGTCAGTCACTACCTTCTGCAGGTCTTCTGATCCTCCATAGTTGTATTTCTTTACTTTGGGTAGAAATAACATTGTGTCACCACCCGCTAGGGTCACCACAATCCTTTTTATACCCGCTACCCACTTTGTGCCGGCAGGAAATGTAGGTAACAGGTAGAAGGAAGCATTTTCGACCCCATAAAGTATTTATATTCTTGATCAGCGTCAACAGTCGAGACGATCTAGCCATGTCCGTCTGTCCGTACGAACACCTAGATCTCAGAGACTATAAGAGATAGAGCTATAATTTTTTTTCGATAGCATTTGGTATGTTTGCACGCAGATCAAGTTTGTTTCAAATTTTTGCCACGCCCACTTCCGCCTTTGCAAATCAAATAAAATCGAATAACAAGCGTATTCTTAAAGCTAAGGCTTGGTGTATATAATAATAACAATAGTATTTATGATTCCTGAAAATTTGGCTGCGATCTGATAAAAATTGTGGAAGTTATTAAAGAAATACTTTTGTATGGGCTAAAGCGCCTACTTACTAGGGGTCGCAGTTGCTTTGGCCGACAATCTGGTATATTATGCCGTCTATGGTATATTTCAAATGTGGCACTATACTAAATACTAAAAATATACTATGGTGGTATACTTGGTATATTTTTAGTATATTGCAGTGTTCTTGGTATATTTTGAAAATAATACCGCAATATTTTGCTTTTATTCAAAATGGGTAGCGGGTATCTCACAGTCGAGCACACTCGACTGTAGCTTTCTTACTTGTTTTATTTAGACAGTCGGATTCCACACTTCCGTGTCAGTTCTGAATTGATTGTTAATTGATAATAGTTATAATTTAAAAGAATTAACTAGTTGCTTAACTAGTATTCTTTAAGCCTTTAGCAAGAAAGTTCCACAATTGGCTACGTAACTTAACTATTCATGAATCAAGAAACTACCATCAATGATAGAAATTCTATTTACCTAGAACGAACACATAAACCATATTATTGTTTCCCACTCAAGTCCGACTATCTCAATTTTCAGAGCCAATCCATATACAGAAGTTACGGATCTAATTTACCGACTTCCCCTACCTACATTATTTTATCGACCAGAGACTCTTTACCTTGTAGACCAATTGCGGATATTCGTACGACCTGTTGAGAAGTTTGCGTATCCTCACCATAAATTTGAATTGCATGGTCCGAGGAGAAAATATCGACAAAACAGTATATGTCGTGCTCTTCTAGCCCATCTACCACATCTCTCTGCGAAAGACTTCTTTAAAGTCGATCCTGGTGACAGGATGAGCACAAGGCTCATATTTATTAACAAAAGGATACTCAACAGGTTATGGAATTGGAACCATATATTAATTTTAGTTACATTTTTTACTTGAAAATTTTCGGCTTTCGCCTTGAACTTAGGAAAGACTAACTCGTGATCAACCACTGTTCACACGAAACCCCTCTCGACTTGAGTCCTTCATGTTCTCAATCGATTATTTGCTACTACCACCAAACACTTCTTACTAAAGCCTCAAAATTTATATTACAAATAATATAAATCATCTACTTAAGCTATACAACTTAAGGGCCATCCATTTTAAAGGGTAGTTGCTTCAGCAGGTGAGTTTTTACACACTCCTTAGCGGATTTCGACTACCATGATCACCGTCCTGCTGTTCTAAGCAACCGACGCCTTTCATGATTTCTGATTGATTTGTTAATTTGTGCAGAGTAAGATTACGCTTAGTTCATCTCACAGTGCCAGTTCTGCTTACTAAAAATGGCCCTCTGGGCACATTATATCATAATCTTAAACTTCATATTAAGTAAGTTAAGGTTTGTACCGAACCGTCACAACGGCGGGGTAACTAGCGCTGTCCAGGAGTCGAAATAAGAAATTTGTGTTCGCTGAAACCCTACAAATCGACTATCACAAGATGTAAGACCAATCTTCGTACCTGATCGGGGCGGAGATGTTGATGGAAAAGGAAAACACAGTAGATGTTGTTGAATTCTTGATTATTGCTTCACGGGATCTAGATACTTAACGAAAATATTTGTATATATATATAATTCTGGGATTGTCGTCAGGTCAAACTTCGATCGAAGGGTGTAGTCGTTTTATGGGCGGAGGTAGTCACACTACCACTCCATCAATATATGAACAGTGGGTTTGGCTATAGTTGCTTGGCGTGGAAGCACGGGGAGTACGGCGCGGATGTCAGCGGGTAATCACACTGGTATCGTTGCACTGTACACACTATTCCGGTGTTGACTGTAGTAGTTTGTAGTCACACTACTACAGCTAACGAAAGAATTCTGTACTTTGCGCGGATGATAGGAAAACAAGACGCGCGGCGTAGGTGAAACGGTTGCTAGTGCGTAATCACACTGGTGCAATCACATTATACACACTATTCCAGCGTCGACTGTAGTAGTTTGTAGTCACACTATTACAGCTAACGGTAAAATTCTCGAAGGGGAAAGAATCTTCACTTTACTCTTGTCACTCGCGAGCAAAGTTCTGCGCACCACTGAATTCTAGTACTCAGAGCGTTTTGTCCTCTTACTCTCGCTTTTTTCTAGGTCAAGGTCTTGGCTCTGCTAACTCGCTTTGTTTTCTTTTCTCCTAAATTTGCAACTCGTTTGACGCTGCTAACGTTGCACTTGCGCTGTTAACTCGCATGGTTCTGCAGCCGTTGCTCACGCGCTGTTAGCTCGGCACAGCTGGCTCTATCTGAGTGTATGTTTCAATTGAATGAGTGAAAATGCTCTGGTACATACTATTGTTATTTTTATTGAAACGCATTTTGATGCGTCACAGGTTCTTACAACTTTAAAATTTGAGAATAGGTTATGGTCACTTCGACCGTCAGGTCGTTTCATTGGGTTTACCAGTTAAGATTATTTTATACAACCGTTAAATGCATCAGCTATCCTGAGGGAAACTTCGAAAAGAACCAGCTACAAGATGGTTCGATTGGTGTTTCGCCCCTACACTCAATTCGAACAATCGATTTGCACGTTAGAACTGTTTCGGTCTTCCATCAGGGTTTCCCCTGACTTCAACCTGATCAGGTATGGTGCACCATCTTTCAGGTCAAAGCATATATACTCAAGGTACGTTCCAGTTAGAGGCATAAATAATAGAAATATTATTATATATAACTATTTAGAACGCCCCGGGATTGCATTAATTAACTATAAATAGTTAAAAAACTAAAAAAACTAAAACTAACCCATTAATAGTCAAGTTAATTACGCTATTAGGTTTATATCCCAATAACTTGCACATGTGTTAGACTTCTTGGTCCGTGTTTGAAGACGGGTCCCGAAAGTATCCTGACTTTTTCGCATTGTTAATCATACAAGTGCTTATAATAAATAAAATTCCGAAAAATTAACGCATTCTTCTCATATAATCCATCAGCACTTTATCAATTTTTTCAAATTTATTTTATCTTAAAATGCAAGCACTCTAAGTTAAATAAAAATTTTATCAAAATTGTTTGATAAATTCCATGCTAATAGATTACAATGTCCACATATGGAAAAAATGCATGTTGGACAACTTGATTTTGGGTCTTCTTGCAATATTTGCAGGTGCACTCGGCGCGTGCAGGAAGTTGGTCAGACCCTTAGTCTGCATATTGGACTTGTAAGATTTGTCGTTTGAGTTTTGAACGCATATCACAGTCCATGCTGTTATGTACTTTAATTCATTTTTTTGGTCCTGGAATTTTCGGAATTTTAAGCCTATTGTATATTATTGGGTAATATAAGTATGAATCCAAAAAGATCTCGCTTAATATATTCATTAAATGAATTAATAAATGAAAATACAATACCTCTGTTGAATAAATTTGAAGAATCATATGTTCTTTATTCATTTCAAATGATATTGAGGAATGTCTAAGGTGTAAGGTATATTATTTTGAAAGCTAAAATTGCCTCTTTCTATAGAATATGGTTCAAAGAAAAAATTTGTAAATATAAAGGATCTTCAAACATAAGTGTAATTATAATTTTATATAAGTGTAATTAAACAATCTTAACTCATATAGGACTACCCCAATATTAATTAGGGGAGGAAAATAAACTGACAAGGATTTTTTTAGTAGCAGCGGGCGAAAAAAAATCAGTTCAGCACTAAGTCAGTTTGTTTGTAGCAAATGTGAGATGCAGTGTATGGAACGTCAATATTCTAGTATGAGAAATTAACGATTTAAGTCCTTCTTTAATGAGCCCACCTACCCATAGAGGGTGCCATTCCCTTGTAAGGTTAAGGATTATTATTATTTCCATCAGAAACTAAATGGAACCATGAGACCGATAGTAAACAAGTACCTCGAGGGAAAGTTGAAAATAACTCTGAATAGGGAGTTAAATAGTACGTGAAACTGCTTAGAGGTTAAGCCCGATGAACCTGAATATTCTTTACGGAAAAATCATCATTAGAATTGTAACATCAGGAACATTAAGCATTGCACCCAATTCACCAACCAAAGCAGCGCTGTCAACGCCGCTGCTGAAACTCACAGCTTTATATAGGGCTAGCTTCAGAATTAGTCTTTAGTCTCTAATTTGATTTCAATAAAGAACGGTTCCAATCGGAATCATAATCAGATATATTTTTGTTATTATTTTTAAATGAATAATTAACTTATATTCTGGCAGAACTAACCGCATCTGTAATTTGAATCGTGCCACAGAGATAAAAATGAAATAATAAGAAACCTTTCTTTATCTTGGGATACAAATAATTTAATTTATTCTTGCACAACATCCTCAAATAATATTCTCTTTTTAAGAAACATCCTGATAATTAAAGATTGTCAATTATTACCACGAATTACTGACCAAATGATGATAAATAAGTTATGCTGATTGCCACAGTCAAAGTTGTACAATATTTGTATTTGAATTTGTTTTGAAAAGATATAATGTCATGTAAAATTAGGTCAATTATAATATACTATTCCATTAAAAACCGTAGAGTACAAAATAAGGCCCATTACAACCAAATCAACTAAAGGCCGAAAGCAATAGCTGTTTTTTGTTTTGTCAAATAAAATGATTTCTTAAATAACTCCTGCAAATTTTCAGGAATCGGATGTGGGCTTGGTAAAAAATCTACAACAACATGATGCTTCGGAGATGCTTCTTTCCATCTGTTCCATACAAAGCATAGCTTGCAAATAACTGTCGACCGTTTTTTTTTCGTGTGCTCTCGTTGCGAGCATAACCGAAAAAGTTCATACTATCTCGCTCTCGCTCTGAGCAAGACACTTTTGCTGTCTTCATTTCTGTTTTCTGTTGAGCGCTTTTCGTTGAGCTCATTTTATTTCGGTCGTTCAATGAGCAGTGCGTAAAGAGCGGAACGAGAAACGCTCGCACAAAGAGAGTCAGCAAAAGACCGATTGACCGAAAAACTCAACGCAAACGGTCTTCACATTTACTTTCGTTGTTGTTGCAATTAATATATTTCGTGTGCAAAACGGACGCTTGTGAATGTATGCTCGCCTATGCGTGTGAATGTATACCAATACACGACAAAACGGTCTTGGAACAACCGAAACAAAACAGAATAGAAAAAAACGGTTTCGCTCTGAGCGCGAGCGATCTTCTTCAAGAACCCATGGAAACGGTTGCTGAGTCTTTTCGTAAAGAGTCAGAGAGAAACACATATTTGAAGACAACGAAAAACGGTCGACAGTTATTTGCAAGCTCTGATACAAAGTCATAATACCGTCATTTTACGTGTAAAAGAAGATACATATGCTTAACAACGCAAAATAACACACAAATATTGTTCTCTTCTTACCAAATACAATACTAAAATTGTATTTAAGATTTATTAAAAGTGGTCTTCATCAAAACTAAATTATCGCATATCTCTGAGAAAGACGGGAAGTTGACTGTTCTTATTATTATATAAAAAGAGGCTGCACGGAAATTTCAATTGAGAAACGACCAACCTATTGGAAATAAGTATATGAATTACAGAAACGTTTTTAATAAATGAATATATTTAACAATATCAACTCCATTTTATGCTTTTATTTTATTGAGCACTCGACCTGTCCCAAATGTGCGATAAGGTTTGGCTAAATTATTTTACAAATTGACACATTCGTCGATTTCCATACATACATCATATGTTCGTGTTTCTCTTCTTACCAAATACAATACTAAAATTGTACTTAAGATTTATTAAAAGTGGTCTTCATCAAAACTAAATTATCGCATATCTCTGAGAAAGACGGGAAGTTGACTGTTCTTATTATTATATAAAAAGAGGCTGCACGGAAATTTCAATTGAGAAACGACCAACCTATTGGAAATAAGTATATGAATTACAGAAACGTTTTTAATAAATGAATATATTTAACAATATCAACTCCATTTAATGCTTTTATTTTATTGAGCACTCGACCTGTCCCAAATGTGCGATAAGGTTCGGCTAAATTATTTTACAAATTGACACATTCGTCGATTTCCATACATATGTACATCATATGTTCGTGTTTCTCTTCTTACCAAATACAATACTAAAATTGTATTTAAGATCTATTAAAAGTGGTCTTCATCAAAACTAAATTATCGCATATCTCTGAGAAAGACGGGAAGTTGACTGTTCTTATTATTATATAAAAAGAGGCTGCACGGAAATTTCAATTGAGAAACGACCAACCTATTGGAAATAAGTATATGAATTACAGAAACGTTTTTAATAAATGAATATATTTAACAATATCAACTCCATTTTATGCTTTTATTTTATTGAGCACTCGACCTGTCCCAAATGTGCGATAAGGTTTGGCTAAATTATTTTACAAATTGACACATTCGTCGATTTCCATACATACATCATATGTTCGTGTTTCTACATACATATATATTATATATATTTATTTTTCTGTTTTTTTTTTTATCTTCATTTCATTCAATACAAGTACCATTTTAACCGAAAAAAACAATTGCGACAGATCTAGTTTCAATGACACTTCCATCGTCTTGTTTCAGTTATTTTATTTTAAAATAAGTACATACAATACAATACATACATATTTATTTATTTTTTGTTTTTCGTTTCATTTTTTAAGATTTTAGTGCAGCTCAAACGCAACGATTTAATAACAACATAAATAATAAATTATATTATATCATAGACCCTATCGCTTTCTGTTTTCAGTTTTTATTTATGTACATATATAATTTACGCATACGTAAGACTTTTTAAACGAGTAATTACTAAGACTAACAATCAAAGCTGTGCAAATTGAAAAATGTATATAATTTTTTGTCATATAAGTTTTTTTTTTTGTATTTTTCTTTTTTTTTAGATTTTTGGAGGTTGTATTTTTGATTTCCGAAATACCAATCAATTCCACATTCTCTGAATTTGATTAAAATCGCGATTGCTAGTATTGAATACAAGTATATCCATAGCCTGTATCGTATGTATGTATATGGAAGATTAAAATCAGTTTTTTTTAGCGATGTTTATTTTTAACTTCTATATCTTTTCTTTTATATTATCCGTGTGTTTATTTTTCAGTGCTGCCGTTGAAATTTACATAAATGTCAGATAATATATATATTTTATACGTTTTCATTTCTTATTTACTTGCATTTTTTTTATTAATCAAATACAATAAATGTACAGTTGAGTTGAAAGAAACGAAAAAAAAACGGTTTTGTAGAAATGTTTTTAAAATCAGTTGAAATTTTGATTTTGTTTGGTAGTTTATGTTTAAAGGCAACAGTTTTGTTTAAAACACATTCATTACACTTGGTTGGGCAACACTGAATATTTTAAGTATGTACACATATTTGTACTTGTTATTACCGTTTTGTCAAAATCAGTTTTTTTCTATAGTATTTTGCATTGGGCGAATTTATTATTGTTGAACGGTTTGAAGTTCGAACTCATATTTAAAAACGTTTTTCAGCACAGAACACAAATCAAAATCTTATTAAAACCAAAAAAAAAAAAGAGAAACAAATGAAATCGAACATCCAATTCAATAAATGACACACATATCTACAATTCGTTTACACACATATACAAACATATAAACGAAGAAACAAATTGTGAAATATATATGTATATATATATTACAGTTTGGTTTTTTATTCTTCTTTTTTTGTGGATTTTGTTTTTTGCCCAGACGTTCAGCGTTTTGCGTTTGACAAACATATTGTGTTTGGTGAACGAATTGAAGCCACATTTACAACGTGATAATACTTGCTTAGCTACTACTAACTTTTACAATTCTTCGTTGAAAACGGTCACAGTGTCACAAAACTTATTTTCTATACACAAACATTTTTAACTTGCCATCCACATGCACTTTTACATATATTGCTGATTGTTGATAACATATGATAGAAAGTGTTGGGTAATGCTATGAAGTACACGATAGATAGATTGACCCATTAATTCATACACACATATGTAGTTATGTATGTAGATGTATGTATTGCCGTAGCTCTTCAGTTGTTTCGTTGTTGTACAACATTGCATCAGTTAGAGCAAGACAACAGCATGTCAGCCAGCGAATCTGCTGTTTCGCTTGCTCTTTTCATAAGGTTGCAATTTACGTTGGAACACGAATTTCTTATCAAAAAACTTTAATCAACAGCAACAACAACCACAACCACAACAACAACAAGTGAAAGAAGAAGAAATGAAGCTACATTCCTACAAATTAGACCTTAATAAATGTCAAAATGTTTTTCATCATCTCCTGTTGCAGTATTCTGTTGCCGTTTTACAAATTTTGCGTCGTAGTAACACACTGGTTTGTTTTGTTTACTTTTTAAAAGATGAAGCGAGTTAAAAAAATTGTATTCCTTTAGCTCATAATGTGTGTGTGTGTGTTTTAACATGCAAATACTATTAGGAAGTAGAACTCTCCTCTCACCCTCTTTCTCTTTCTCTTTCTTTTTAACTTTCACATTCTTATCTCTATTTCGCTTTTGGCCTTCTCGTTCATACAGGAATATCGATTGTGAATGGACACTGTTTGTTGAGTTAAAGGAACTTCTATACCATACATACAATATCTTCAAATTGGGTATTGAGGTGCTTCGTCTTTTTTTTGTTTTTTTTTTTTTTTTGTTTTTGTTTGCTTTGCTTCTTCTGTATTTCTTGTTTAATTTTTTTTTTTTTGTTGCTGTTTTTGGCAAGTATGATCACGGCATAAATAAATGGCCGACAAAAAAAAGTACATTTAATAATAAAATTTGTTATTAATATTTACTCATAAATTCACGTCATTAACAGGCCTAAGTCTTTACTTAGCTTGAATAAAATTACACAGCCAGTTAGGCAGATAATTTATACATACATATGCTTTTGCCAGGGCATAACACCTAACCCAAGAATGAACTTGAAGCCTTTGATAGGTCACACACTGACTTACTGACAGATGAGGACATATAAAAAGACTTCACTATACATGCTACATCGTTATTATAATTATAATCATAATCATAATCATAATCACAATCATAATCATAATCATAATCATAATCATAATCATAATCATAATCATAATCATAATCATAATCATAATCATAATCATAATCATAATCATAATCATAATCATAATCATAATCATAATCATAATCATAATCTTAATCATTATCAGTTTCAATATTAAATATCATTATCATTAAACTCATCTTATATCGTCACTAAGTTATTATATTCATTCTCATTCTCAATCGGTATCTCAATGTCATCGTAGGAAAATTGTATTAATTCATTAAGTAATATGTATAACGGAATGTTTTCCTTTCTTTTTCTTTTTTGTTTTTTTTTTTTAGTTTTTGTCAAGTTTTTTTGCGTTTTTTTCTTAATTTTGTTTTTTTTCCATATTTTTTTTTTGTTTTTTTTTTCGTAGTTTTATGCCGACTTGTTGTGAGGTCATTTTGTATTTATGTGATAGTCGAGAGCGTTGTCAGTTGCATAGTCTTTGTTGACGGCGAAGCCATTGGCGATGGCGTGGGCACAAACAGGCTAGACGAAGCTGTCTCTGTGGTCAGACTTCGCTCCTCGTAAACCCCGGCGCGTTCCTATATATCGAACACACACACATACAATCATATGTCATACATGAGATTAAGAGATGCCAAAGAGACTTCTTGTCGATCTACCTACGTGCGATTTATCATATTTGAAGCGCTTCCAGATGTTCGTCTTGGGTTCCATCGGTGTGCCATCCACATTGTAGTTGGGATTGGAAAAAGTCAACACTGAGCGACTGGAGCCACGTGAATTGCGCTTCGTTTTCTTGCGGTTCGTATTTAATGCAAGCACTGCAAAATTGTGAACAACACAAACAACAATATTAAGAACGTTTAACAATTATAATTGGGATTAATGTAGTCTTGGCTCTTACTGAACATCACCAGCATTATGATGACGACCATCAGGATAACAACACCGAGCGCGATCAGTACAAGAAATTCGCGTTCGTTGTCCTCTTTGCTCTTTAGATCGTCGTCGAACTGATTGCCATTGCTATCCTGATTCTCTGTTGATGTTGGGTCGTCGGTCAACTCATCCGAGTAATCTGGTTGCTGATCGCTCTCCAGGCGCGCCTGCACCAACTCCTTGGGTGTCGTGGAGCATGGACGGTGATCGCTTCCCAGTCGGTCGGGACAAGCGCATACGTAATCGATACCCCTATAGAAGCACAAGTGCGAGCATCCTCCATTGTCTTGGGCACATTGATTCCAACCCTTAGCCTGTCGCTGCAACGACACGGCACGAATGTCTAGTGCTCCGCTGAGTGCGTCACGTACTTCGAAGGGATAACTGTATCCCATGCGGGGCACCCGTTGCGAACGGTATACGGATTTGTTATACCAATCCGTCCAATAGATGTTGCTCTCAAACTGTGTCATTAATATAGATTTTGGAGTCAAAGATACTACTGTGATGATGATGTGCACACTCACCATAGTCAGGCCGAAAGGATGTGGAGCATAGGGCACAATGGTCTGACGCCGTTTGCCATTGAAGTCTACCTGGCCTATGTTGTCCTCCAAAGCATCGGCCCAAAGAAGTCGGCGATTGCTGTAAGCCATATTTAATCAGTAACTTTGCTGCTTCAACATTTGTAGTAATCACTGTCAATTTCCAGTGAGTCTGTCATTGGACTAACCCATCCTATTGTATACATAGGCTCGACTTTGCTAAACGCAGCTTGACTTTGCTATCATTTTTGCACCGGGGTCAGCAACAAATTTAAAAGTGCTCTGAATATGAAAGCTTATTCCCCCGCTTTTGAACTTACGTGAAATCAATGGTAAGACCTGTAGGAAATCCTACTCCTGAAGTGACAATAGCTGTGCGATTTGAGCCGTCCAGGAAACTGCGTTCGATTTTAGCCGGCGAGTTCCAGTCCGACCAGAAGAGGTAGCTGCATCAGTGAAAAATGCAGAGAGAGAGAGCGCGAGAGAGAGAAATGCCCATTACATGAGATGATGGTGTGAATAAGCTGGAACTTACGCCTTGGACGGATGTACAATGAGGGAGCGTGGATCGCCCAGGTCCTCGGTGATGAGTTTCTTACGACAGGTGCCATCGATGCGTGCGACTTCAATTAACTTGCGATCGGTATCCGACCAGTAGAGATTCTCTGCAATCCAGTCAACAGCAATGCCATTGGGAGTTAGCAGTTCGGTGCTAACAATTATCCTGCTCTCGGTTAGGTTAAGCAGATTAACTCGGCGAATAACATCGAGATTGACATCGGCGAAGAACAGCCAATTCTTGCGATAGTGATAGTCGAGGACGACGGCACCATGGACGCCGCTGATGGGCAGCACAACATCCATATAATCTCCGCTATTTAGCGAGATCATGCCGATCCCCGAGCGCAATGCAATCAGCAGGTAATCCTATAAAGAAATCACAAGGATTCAACAAAATCTTAACAGTTCAATGGGGCAGTGGGGCAGTGGCTTACATCGGGCAGACTTTGACATTGGGTGGTGCTATTCTCGCGCAGCTTGAGACCCGTTGGACATTGGCAGGTGAATCCACCAGGATTGCGCAGACAGAGATGGGAGCAACCACCGTTGTTGTGGCCACAGACATTCTCTGGCATTAGTTGATGCTTAAAAATCACCTTGATGTCCATCAGTCCATCAATGTTTGTCATTACATCACGTTTGGCACTTGTATTTCGTCGATCGGCCATGTGCAATGCCTTCGACTTCCAGTCCGTCCAATAGATATAGTCCTCTGTGAGCGCGAGTGCATAGGGATGATGCAGCGCCGACATGATTAATTGACGCTGATTGCCCGTATAATCGCAAGAGTCAATTGTCTTTAGCCGAGCATCGACCCAGTAAATGCGCTTGCTCTTCAGATCCAGCGAGAGACCATTGGGCCAGCCCAGGTGAGCGGTAACGATGCGTGAACGTTCATTGCCATCGAGGTGGGAACGCTCGATCTTGCGATAGTGGCCCCAATCCGTCCAGAATAGTAGACCCGCCTCATAGTCGAGGGCCAGGCCCCGCGGCGACTCCAAGTCCTTGTAGGCAATTACGTGCCGGTGGTTGCCATCGAGTGTGGCCACCTCAATCGTATGTCTGCCCGCATCGGCCCAGTAGATGGTGCGTCCAATGGAATCAACGACGAGACCATCGGGATTCTCTAAGCTCTCTCCAATCACTTTGTGCACATGCAACCCATCGGGACTCGAGCTCATTATCACATTCTCGATAGTGTCGGACCAGAAAATGTAACCCGTCTTCTGATCCACATCCAAGGCGACCGCATTTGATATGGGCGGCAATGGCAGCACAACATCAATCAAATGATCAAAGTCCAGCGAGATTTGTCGTATATCAATGCGATGGGCAAAGAGAATGTATTTTGTAGGCCCCTCGGAACAAGTCCGTCCATCCTCCTTGAGCTGCACACCAACGGCGCAGGCGCACGTGTAATTGGTTGGATTCAGAAGGCAGAGGTGCGAGCAGCCGCCGTTGAGCTTATCGCAGGCATTGTAGACACGCCTGCGAGTGCGATGGAAGACCCGTATGTCCATTAGATCACTGCTGTTGGCAATCACCGTGGTCACACTCTTGCCCGTCAGTTTGTCAGCACTCATGGCTGACTTTGTGTCCCAATCTGTCCAGTAGACGCGACCGCCACTCACATCCAGTCCAAAGGGATGGCCCAGATCAGCTGCAAAAGTGCAAGAGAGTTCAATTCATTGGTCGTGGACTCGAGGATTATAAATGCTACAAAACCCGTAGTTTCACTTGAGTTGCATTTTTAAACCAGCTTTTACTACCTTCAGCCTTACGAAAATTTATGTAATAGGCAGAAGGATCCTATTAAGTGTATATGTGACAACAGCCGACACAATATAGCCATGATTATAACAGATAACCCAGAATTTTTTGTCGAAAGACCTATTTTAAAGCTCGAAAATTTAGAACATAGCGTAAATTAAAACATGTAAGAAAGTTACCCGCTACCCATTTTGAATATTATTTGCGGTATTATTTTCAAAATATACCGAAAATACTGAAAAATACTAAAAATATACCAAATGGTATATTTGGTATAACGATATAGTACCACATTCAAAATATACCGTAGACGGCACAATATACCAGATTGTCGGCCAAAGCAAATTAGACACCTAGTAAGTAGGCGTTTCAGCCCATACAAAAGTATTTCTTTAATAACTTCCACAATTTTTATCCGATCGCAACCAAATTTTCAGAAGTCACAAAGACTATAGTTTCAAATGTATTGGGACTCTACCTTTATTATTACGCTTGTTATTCGATTTTTTCTGAATTGCGGGGGCGGAAGTGGGCGTGGCACGTGGCACTTTGGCCGACAATCTGGTATATTATGCCGTCTATGGTATATTTTGAAAGGGGTACTAAACAATATACTAAAAATATACCAAATGATATATTTGGTACATTTTTAGTATTTTGTAGTATTTTTTTTGGTATATTTTGGAAATAATACCGCAATATTTTGCTTGTATTCAAAATGGGTAGCGGGTATCTCACAGTCGAGCACACTCGACTGTAGCTTTCTTACTTTTTTTTTTTTGCAGGAGTATTGACGAAAAGAAGAATAGCACATCTTTGGAAACTTTCATTTCGTATTCAAATTACATTAAAAGCCCTATGGATTGGAAAAAATCCATATGATATAAAAAAAAAATTATTCGCAATAGCTCCATAGTACGAACGAGAATAATGAGTAGCCACAGGAGGAGCCGTTGCCTTAAGAGGAATAAAATGAAAGGAATAGAATTAAAATAATTGCCCGGGTTTCCGACAGATGCGAAAAACAACAGTTTAACACTTCTTTTGAATAATTTCATTCCGAGAACTACAGCAATAAAGTAATCATAACACACAATATTAAAGAGAGCAAAACTTGAATAGAATTTAGGTTTCAATATGAGTTTAATACCAGAGAGAAAAGAATGTAGAAAGGGCTAAGGCTAAATTATAGAATAGTGGCTAGCTTTGTAGTATGTTGGTTTCTCTTTTTACTTACTAATAATGGCCTTGCGACTACTGCCGTCAAAGTTCATGTTCTCGAGAGTCTTGGTCCCGCCGTCAACAAAGTACAACTTGTGCTGATCATAATCGATGGCCAGGCCATTGGGCCAGATGAGTTTCTTGGAGGCAATGATGACACGACTAGCGCCATCCATGTTGGCGCGCTCTATCATTGCCTCTTCGCCCCAATCCGACCAGAACATGAGACCATCTGAGTGAAGTGCCAAAAAGATTAAGTTTCAAAAGATCTCGTTAATCTGTAGCACTAAATTACCTATGGGATTGACGACAATATCGCGCGGCTTGTCCAGTTTCTCCCAGACAAGGAGCGTGCGCATTTTGCCATTGGTGGTGGCCACCTCAATGCGATTCGTCGATGGATCCGTCCAGTAGAGCTTGTCGGTGATCCAGTCCAATGCCAAGCCCACCGGCGACTCTAGATTCGAGTGGACGACACGCTGTTGATAGCTACCATTGAGATGTGCTTTGCTGATCGAGCTGCGCTCCACATCCGTCCAGTAGATGAAGTCCGTCTCACTGCACCAATCCAGTGCTACGGCGTGCTTCAAGTTGTCTAGCGGCACAATCATGTCCACTTCGTTGGGTCCAGCTGGCTTGCTGTTCAGCTGTCGCAAGCGTATGTCCTTGCGTCGTGCCACCAGCACAAGCTTATCGGGTGCACTCTTGCACGTCTTGCCATCGTCTTTCAGCGACAATCCAATGGGACAACCGCAACGACGCGAAGTCCTGTTCGGCAGGCACAAATGCGAGCAGCCGCCACGCAGGCCGCGTCTGTCCTTGGCGCAGCGGTCCTGATAGTCCGGCTGCCTCGCTGGATGATACGCATGAATGTCCATGGGGAAGTGAAAGTTCTCGTGGACCGAACGAAAGCCCTTGCCCGTTATCTTATTGGCCGCTGATACGGTCTTAGTGTTCCAGTCCGTCCAGTACATGGTGTCCTCGAAGATGGTCAAGGCAAACGGATGAGGCAGATGTGTGCTCAGCACCTTGATGCGTTCGCTGCCATCCAGATTGGAGCACTCTATGGCATGCTGCTTGGCATCGGCCCAGTAGATCTTGCTGTTCGGATAGTCAATGGCCAGGCCATTGGGCCACGTGACGCCCTTCGAGATGATCACCTGACGCTGCGAACCATCCATATGGGCACGCTCGATCTTGGGATTGGGTCCCCAGTCACTCCAAAAGACCAGCGCTTCGCCGGGATGAATGACAATAGCACGCGGCTTGTCAAGGTCACTTGATGCGATCACCGTGCGCAGATTACCCTGGAAATTGGAGACTTCGACGCGCCGTGTGCCGGAGTCGGTCCAGAAGAGCAGATCATGCACCCAGTCGACAGCGATGCCGCCCGGTGACTCCAGACCCCATTTGATGACGTCACGCACGCGTGTGCCATTGATGTAAACCATTTTGATGACATCGGTCGAGACATCCGACCAGAACATCAATCCCTTTCGATAGTGAAAGTCCAGGGCAATGGCATTGTGCAATCCTTTAACAATTGCCATGTACCGATTATTGCTGAGCGTCACTCGACGAATGTCCCAGCGATTGGCCACCAACAGAGTCATCGCTCCACCTAGAGCCTTGCAGGTACGCAGATCGGGTCGCAGGATATAGCCATTCTCGCAGGAGCAGATAAACGAGCCCATTGTGTTGTGGCACTTTTGCGAGCAAACCGGACTGGTGAGGTATTGGCACTCATCAATGTCCGTGCAGCTGCAAGAAGATCAACGATTAGTCAAGTGATTTCAAAATTACAGCTGGGCATAACTCACTTCCGCTTATTCTCGTTCATCAGGTAGCCCAGGCGACAGGCGCATTCATCCTTACTGCGCGCCGTCTTGATGCACAGCTGTTCGCATTGCCTGGGCTCCGGGCACTTTTGCTCGACTGGGCAATTAACCTCATCCTCGCCCAGCGGACAGTCGTTTTGTCCATCGCAAACGTGCTTCTGATGAACACAGATTCTAATCACGAATAAAATTTGATTTAGGATTAGCATGAATAACTTAATCTATAATACGTACTTCAGGTTCGTGATGTTTTTCTTTGCAGGACAAAGGAATTGACCGGCGTCACACTGCAGGAGACAGTCGACCTCATCCTCGGCCGAGGAGCAGTCTGGATAGCCATCGCAAAGCCAGGTACGCTGTGGACAATAAGACAAATCATATTTATCATAATTAATAATTCTTTATTGTTTATACTAGTTTTTTATGATTTTCGTTTCTGGCGAAGGGCTCTCATTTTTCGTTATTTGCACTGTTGAAAGCTTAAATTGACAAGCCGATCTATTTTGTCATATGATATTTAAAGACAATAATTAATTAACAATTAAAAGTAAGAATTTAGTGAGGGCAAAGGTTTTCGACTGTCAGATACCCGCCAAGTATTTTGGGCATCTGAGTCAGCTTGATCGCGAAAATATATACATATATCAATATATGTTATGCATCAATGAATTAATTAGGAAACGGTATATCTATACATTAAACATATATATACCTTGCAAATAATATTATGAAAAGATATTACATTATTAGCCAAGGAATTGAAGCACCATCATTCAGTGTCTAGCTTTAAGGGTGACATGGTGATTGAACTCCGATTTCGATTCTGAAGTCTCTGAGTCTCGAAGTTTGAGACAGTTCCTTAAAAACATTATGCCTAAAATTACAATTGCCTAACTTAAACATTCACTATTTGTCTATTGACTGTAGTTGTTTATTTGGCTTTCCAAAATACGCTCTAAGGCAATAATTTCGAGCATACAAAACAATCTATGATTTCCTGATTGTCCCTGAATTTCTTAATTGAATCGAATATCGATATATGCGAATTGGCTTTCTTTTCTAGTTTTAGAGTGCCGTCGCCACTTGTAGCTTACCAAAATGCAGCGGCCATTGTGGCAAGTGTACTCATCCGGGCCGCAGGTGATCGGATGCTCGGGACTCATGTTGCCGCAATCGTTTTCGTCCTCGCCGCCATCACAGTCCTGCTCCTTGTCGCACTTCCAGCGCTTCGGGATGCACGTGCCATCGGCACACTTGTATTCATTTGACGTACACTGCGATGGCTTCTGCTGGCAATTCTCCTCGTCGCTCCAGTCGCCGCAGTCGTTGTCGCCGTCGCACCGGAAGCGATTAAGAATACATTGGCCACTAGGGCCGCCAGCGCCGCCGAGGCCACCGCGGCACTTAAATTCACCCTCCGGGCAACTGTTGATAACAGCCGGACACTTCAATTCATCGGAGTTATCGTCGCAATCGCGTTCGCCATCGCAGCGAAAGGCAAGCGAAATGCAGTAGCCGTCATTGCAGGTGAAATGCTCATCGGTGCAACTGCTACGATTGCAGTGAACCTCATCGGAGTAGTCCTTGCAATCGTTTTCGCCATCGCACAGCCATTGCCGGGGAATGCAGAACCCGTTTTGGCACTCAAACTGATCTTCGGTGCAGTTGGTGCGGGCTCCGCAGTGTGTTTCATCCGAATAATCACCGCAGTCATCGTCGCCGTCGCAGAGCCAGTCTTTGTTGATGCAACGATAAGTCTTTGGGCACATCACATGCAAGCCACTCTGCTCGCATTCCTTCTGCAGCTTGGACATCATGTCGTCCATGTTGTCGCAGTCGAGCTCGTCGGAGCCATCGGTGCACTGCACCTCACGATTGCAGCGACCTGGTGCCTCAATGCACTGACAATTGCTGCACTGCCACTGTAGATCGTCGCAGCTATTGTGGCAGCCACTGGGCGGCGGGGCGCTGTATCCATCGCCGGGCTGTCCCAGCTGCCGCGGATCGTCGTGGACAACGACGCGATTGGCGAATGGTCGGAAGCCCTTCTGCTTATTGTTGGCACCGCTGACAAACCCATCGCGACCCCGTGTGCTCGTCTGCCGATCTGATTCCCGCACGACGTACATATCGCCGCGTCCTCCTTGGGCACCCACGTTTCGGAACTTGGGGGTGTCCCCGGTGCTTGTAGTGCCGACGCCAGCGCCGACGCCGACGCTCGGTTTCAGCGGAATTATGGGCTCCATGGTGAAGACGTGTCCATACAATTTGTCGCCCTCCTCGTGATCGTGAACATCATCAAGATCGTGATCGTGATCGTGGTCAATTTCATGATCATGGTCGTCGTGCTCATGATGTGGCGGATAATCGGAAGCAGTGAGGTAATCATGATCATCCTCCTTCTGCAGCAGCTCTTCGGATGGCTCATCGCCATGCACATCGTGTCCATTGCCGGCATTTAGGGAGCGTCCATGGGCCTGCTGATACCAGTTCTGTGGACGTTCTTGCGTATTCTCTGCGCCTCCGGCACGGTTGTTAAGCCCACGCTCATACAGGTCGCCATATCCATAGGTCAAATCGCTAATTCCCGAAACTATTTCAGAGACAAGCAACGGATTATAAAAATAAAAAATGGTTATTTTTATAGTTCCTAAAACGTCTTAACTCTCAATATGGTGCTAATCTAAAGATTTAATAATAACCTTCACTTATTTTGTAAATTATTTTAGTTTATGCTTTTTTTCACTGTAACGACTGTCGCACATATATTATTATGAAACTTGTTTTCAAATTTCCTAAACAAATTCACTTAAAATGGTTCGACAATTGGAAGAGAAACGGATTCAAAGAAGAGTGCTATACTTAATTATGAACTCTGTGTTAATAGCACTGTAATGCCACAAGTGGTCCTTATAGCCAACTCCCTTTACACAAATGTGTATCTATGTGGATGCATATACGTGTATGTACATATGTACATCTAAGTACATATATTTATACATAGAAATATAATTTCACTTGAATCTGTTTTCGTGCCTGACCTTCGCGGTTGGGGTGCATAACTACTAGTTGAAATTAATACAATAATTACTTAGCAATATTTCATTTTATGACGAATACACAAAATCATAGAAAACGTGAGAATATTGAAAGCTTTTTAGACGATGCCAAATTTGGGCATTTTTCAAGTTTGCTGTTGATAAGGTTATGAAATTGTTGTTGTCATAATTGTGTCGCTCGATACTTTTTTGTTTTATTGATGTGCTTATCTCTTGAGAGTTTTCTAATGCTAATGCTAATGCCAATTTTCATTGATAAGTACGTTAATATATGTATGCACATCAACATGTATGTGTGCGTGTGTGTTTGTATGTACGTGACTGAGGCAAAGAATACTTACACAAGCATAGCAGGCACACCAAAGGGCAAAACGGCAAGGCTAGCCAATACATTGCCAATGCGCGCGCACACACACGTACACGTGCACGCACACACGCACACACGCAAGGCAAGCAGGCACGCACGAACGCAACAATGGGCGCTGCGTAAATGTGCGGCTGCTGCTTGCTGCTGCTTTGCGTTTGCGGCTCGGCTACTGCGACGCTGCTGCTTCGTCGTCGGCTTGCGTTGCGACTGTTGTTGCTATTGCTGTCTCTTTTCGACCTATTGGACGTTGAATTATGGCGCGTGCGTATTGCGTGACACTATGTGATGATGCTGTTGTCGTTGTCGTTGTCGCTGTCGCTGTTGCTGGGATGCTGAGCTGAGTTCGCACTTTAATGCACTTCGTGTTGCGTAGGTGTCACATTCACAAGACCGTATGTACATACATATGTACAGGCATATACATACATATGTACATCGGTATACGTTGGCAAGCCAATTCCCTCTCTACATATGTATGTTGCTACTCTTGTTGTTATTTTTGTTGATGCTGCTGTTGTTGTTGTTGTTGTGACTGATGGGCGTATTGCAGTAATCGCAAATTGCACAAAATTGCATTTGTCTTATCACCTTAACTCGTTACACATTTTGCAACGTTTTTACACTTTTCCTTTAATAGATAATTGGGATTTGTTTAAGTGCGTTTGCGTATTCCAAAGAGATCCATTGTGTATGTTTCAACTGCTGCTGCTGCTGCTGCTGTTGTTAATCGATAATTATGTGCGTTGCTGCTCATTTTATTATGATACTACATCAGCGCACACACACGCACTTGTGTGCCTGTATAGTTTTAAGCTACTTAAACAGTTAACTGTTGCACATATCACACTTTGTAATCGCGACAACTTTGTAGGAGTTAAGTTCAGTGTTCACTGCTGTATAGAATTATGCACCATGACTAGCTCAGAAGCTACGTTATAACGAATTTCAATGGCGCTCTGTAACACAACATCAAAGCCACCAACAACAATAACTACAATAACAACAAAAAACAAATCAGATTTGACATTCCAACACTTCGGCACTTTCTCTTTAGCTAGCTATCTTTGTCTGTCATTCGCAGGCTGAATATGCACATCTCTATTGTTTTAGCGGACCATTGCGGAATTCCTATTTCGCGTTCGCAAGTAGGCAGCCAAAAAAATGCCTGTTGCGACCACTGCTTAATTTGTGTAGCATACTTTGCGGCGCCATCAAACGAACTTGGCGAAATTTAGGTTGCATATGCATTGAAAATTTTAATTGCAGGGTATGTGCATTACATTTTGTAATGTTAAGTCATTGCCTAACTGTATGTGGTGAACACCCACTACGCGACAATGCTATCGATATTGTTATCGATATTGATAGCGCTTTGCTATCAATATTTTTATCGATATCGATATACTTATTTGTCATTGGTATTGTTGCTATTCTAATTTGTGTGACTTTGATGGAGTATTTAATGTGGGAATTTTTTTTATATTTTTATTTATTTATTTTTCCTTATGTTTTTTTTGGTAGGTTTTTGCTCAAGCGAACGCACCGCAATACATTGAGAGCATGCGCATTTTTTTGCTCACGTCTACAAAACTGCACAGCGTTCAACGTTCAATGTACAATGTATGTACATATGTGTATACATACATATTATGTATTTTACATTTAAGCCATTTCAACACTTTCAAAATCATTTTGTATTCACTTATTCGTTTGCGCCTTCGCTTAATTGTTTTTAGTTTTTTTATTTAATATTTATCGCATTTTCTTATTTCTCGATTTGGTTTAGTTTGTACTGTTGTTGTAGAAGTCCTGGCCGGGAGCTGAAGAAGTTTTGTAGTAGTTTTATATGAAGCCTGTAAATTGTACGTGGGCCAGCTCTCAGTGCGGAACGTCTGCTTCCGTGCTCCGTTCTATGTAAAATGTGATACAGCTAGAGATGATTCGCAACAGCAGCAGTAGCAGAGGCGTCGACAGCGGCTTCGGCATCAGCATAAGTCGGCATTCTGCTCCAAATTCGCAGCTGGACCCGAGCAGCGTGTGTTTTTGTGTGCGTGCGTGCAAAAGTTTATGCTGAGCGAGCTCAGAGCCTTTCTCAATGGGCTTTCTGAATGGGCGAGCGCTGCTCACCAATACAAGCTTCAATCTGGAGACCACCTCAACTCACGCACACACACATTCATATGCACACATTTGTGTATATGCATAGGCCAAAAAGCTCTGCTCTCATGCGAAAGCTTCTTTCCTTAAAGCTCTGATGCTGCGCATAGAAAGCACCATGATACAATAATAGAAAGTATCGTGATACTTTTATTCAAGGTAGTCCCGTCTGCAAAAATCAGTCCGTTAACAACATAATACACAAGTGTGAGTGAGAGGAGTCCGCCTAGTAAGTGCAAGACAAACGACAATAGAGCTTGTTTATTTACCCTCAAATGGAGCATAGGGCTCAAATTGTTCTCTTATATTAAAAAGTGTTTTTGAAAATTTAATTTTTAATAGATTGGAGTTTGAGAGTAAACGTTGTTTTCGTTTTTGAATGCCAATTTTTTGTTCAGGTTCTTAATTTTAAAATATATACGAATTTTAAAGTAAAATTTGTTCAAATCTAAATAAATATTTATATCTGATAGCAGCTAATAATAATTGTTATGTTTTTTTTTTTTTTTTTGGTTGAAAATTGTTTGAAGCAATATTGGAAAAAACAATTGCCAGATGTTTAATATAATAATGTATGTCTGTATATATATAATATAATTTCAATCTGAAATTTTTGCTTTGCACTAGACTTAAAATTTAGAAAAAATCGCCCGCACACAACCGTTTCCTTTAACAAGCGCGAATCACTGAACGTTAACGGACTAACTCCGACGTTAAAGGTTGTGTGCAGACGAATTAACACTTATGCGAAATGACACTTTTAAATGTATGCCGTAGACACGGATAGAATTAGAACATAGAGAACTACATAGAACATATCATTTGAAATTATGTTCATAAACAATTTACCTTTTTAAAAAGGTCAAGGAGACATAAATATCAGCTTCTAAAAATGTAAATATGAATTTAAATCTTCTATTGTTATTAAAGGATTCAAGAATAAAATGCAATCAGATGTCATTTACACTGATTTTAGTAAGGCTTTTGACTCTGGGAATCATCACCCTTTAATCCATAAACTTAATCTTTTGGGACTTCCTCATAGCCTAATTGAGTGAATCTCTTCATACCTTTCTAACAGAATCCAGTAAGTTGATTATAATGGCTTTGTATCAAAATCTGTCCAAGTTACTTGTGGTGTGCCCCAGGGTAGTCATTTGATTTCACAAATTATGTTCCTTCTGTTATAGAGCATTCCCGTGTACTTACGTATGTATGCTGATGACGTTAAGCTTTGCCTGACATTTAATGATCGTCTTGCGAGCTCACTGTTGCAATGTGAACTTAATCGGTGCAGAGTAAATATGTTAAATCTCAATTGCAATAAATGTAAGCTTTTGACTTTAGCTATTTAGGGGCTCTTCCCTGGTAAATAGCTCCTCAAGAGTGAATAGACTCCGTAAATGACTTAGGTGTTCTGCTTGATAAAAACTTGATAAAACAAAACTAATGTTTTGAAAACATATTCTGTCGGGTGTACTGGGATTCATAAAACGCTCGTCTACCTGGGTCGTCCTATGTATACTTAGGGTTTATCAAGATAGGATTGAGTCGGTGCAGAAATAATTTTTTATATTTGCTTTTGTAGTTTAAATTGGAACCCTAATATAAGATTACCACCTTACCTTACCTTACCTTACCGTAGTAGACTTTTATTACTAAACCATCCTTCTCTTACTGACCACCACACAAGGTGCTGTTTTCATTCAGATACTTATTAATAGTGATATAGACACTTTGGAGCTGCGAAGTCAAATTAGTTTTGCTGCTCCGGTCAGGATCACTAGGAATTTTTTTCCTCTTTTCATTCCATGTATAACTACTAGCTTGTCATAATCCCTTCGGTGTTCTGTGTGTGAATTATAATAATCTCTATAACGTAATTTGCTCCATTAAATCTGTTCCTCTGCTTAAAACCTTAATCTTCGAATATTTATCGAGTATTTATTTATTTTTATCTTCATATACACATTTACTAATAAATTTTACTTCCCTCTTAATATAGTATTACAAGTTTATTTAATTTTAAATATTTATTCGCGGTTTTCGATTAATGCACGCTGTTTAAAAATCTATTTTGTTTTGTCACTCAAACACTTGATAGTACCAAATGCATAAAGATTAGAATTTATTTCAGGATTAAGAACTTAAACAATATATTATTTGTACAAGGGGAAAAACAACGCGTATTTTTCCAATTCAAAATTATTAAAAATAAAATTGTTATACAAGTCGAACTCTTTTTTTTTTATAACTGGCAACTTTCATCCCCTTGCATCTTTTAAGGGTTAATGCACAAATTCACTGTCGTATCGCTAACACTATTACGCTGAGCCCCTTTCACTCGCACTCATTGTCTTGATTACAGAGGTACCAGCTTTTGCCGACGATACCAGCTTCTATAATTGTATCATGAAAGGCACTACGGCCTCGGAGCAGAAGCAAAAACGCTATTTTCATTGAGTTTAATGTACAAGTATCACACTCTCACATTTATGCAGACAGCAGGCTCGAAATTGCTGCTGACCAACCCAATTGTGTTTTAGTAGCAGACAGCACGGCGGTTTTCCGCCAGTCATGTCATGTATACAGACATCGATTATCGCTTCGTTTTGCCTAATATACGGGACTAGACTCGTCATGTATCATTAAATTTAAATTTCCCTTGGCTGCACTGGAGAATTGTTTACTTGACGAGTGTCGAACCAGTCTGGTGCCCAGGTCAAGGAAAGAATACAGTGTTTAGATTCTAGTGCGTAGTTTAAAATATGCTAAATAAAGACGTTAAAAAATATAATTTATTTATACTCAAACAACGAGTCCTTAAATTTATATATGTTATCTAAATAATTAAACTTATAACTAAACAATGTAATACGTCAAAGACAACAGTAAACTATTTTACCGTTTCCATTACCTTCGCCCTGGATTTCTAATTTTAATTTTGGAGAAATCATCCCGCACAGCTCTTTGTGGTCCTCAAAGCTGTAAAAATATAAATTTCAATTATTTTACATCAGATTAGAATATTAGTTGTAGTAGTTCAAGTGTATAAACAACTTACCTCTTATTGCTTTATAAAAATAACTTTTTCGTACAACACTCACAAAACAAATGACACAAATTTTCACATGCTTGAGATAAAATGACCTACGGACAGACCCGAGTAAACAAAATATGAAAAATTGTAGTTTTTTGAGAAAAGTAGGCGTTAGGGAAATAACGATTGCGCCCAGAGAGAACGTATATCAATCACGCAGGCGGACGCTGTATTGCATGACGAGTCATCCAGTAATGTACTGGACTATCTGGCAGTCACGGGGAAGGCATGACACGAAACACAATTGGAAAGTCATGTAAGCAGCTCATGCCGACGCCTTCTCAGTATCGCCCCTCCCTACCAAGTAATGGCTTGCTAATGCAAGGCGCAAAATGCATAATGCACTTTGCACTATGCACTAAAATAAAAATTTATGTACATACATAAATAAGTATGTATTATGTACATATGTACAATGTAACTACCCTGCAGAACTGGAGGTGTCGATTGGTCATGGGTAAGTGCTTACCTCGCCGATCACTACATGGGTACTTACTAAAGTGACCCTAAAGTAAACGAACGTCGAACCACCTAGTTAATAAATATATGCGCATTAAAGCATAAGAACAAAATAACGGCAAGCATCGCTGTTGTTTTTGTTATTTTGTGGAAAGAGCATACACACGATTAAAGACAAAACTTCGATTACGCTTTACATCGCTGTTTGTTTACGCGTCTTCGGTGCACCGCTTACAAAAACAATTGTCCAGAAAGAACCGTTTGTTTTATTTTGTGCTACTCTTTTGCTTATACGCAGCTGTGTTTGCTGGCTGACGAAATTTTTGTGTTTGAGTTGAGAAGTGCAAAGCGGATCAATCGATTATTAGGTGAGTGACTTCAAAAATAATATATGTTTGTATTATATGTGTATTGAATGTGTAAATATTAAATAAACAATAAAAGTACGACAAGCAGTTACAATAGTGTATAGTTAATGACATTTAAGAAGGCTAAAGCAGCAGAAAAAAAAAAATATATAGAGAAAATGTGCCTAAAGAAGAAGTGGAAATTATGATGTGGATGACGTTAAGGGGAAAGCGGCCACAAGAAACGAAAACAATTTCTTTGGTGTCATGATCGGTAAGTATTTTAAAAGATAATTATTTAATAATAATTATCCACTTTAATCAATTACAATTTTATTAATCCTTTTTATTTCTAGATTTAATAACTGTAGTCGGCGGTATTGGCCCAGCTGAGGACCAATTGAGAAAGGCCCTGCCTAAAAGTAATAAAAGAACAAGACCCGTTAGAATAAAGAAAAATTCAAATGAAATAAAAACTGTAATTTCAATTGTACATGTTTTTTTATTTATAATGGCAGGCCCCTCCATGGGGTCCATTGTAAGTACTTATCTTACTAACCCTTCAGTGGGGTCCAATGTAACCACTTATTTAACCGGCCGTTCCATGGGGTCTAATGTAAGTACATTCCTTAAAGACCCTAATATGTTGCACTATTTCACTAGTTCGTGGGTAATCGAGACGGTGGCGATTGACCCTATTTGCGGACATTGCATACAAAAACGGAAATTAAAAATCGCATTGCTAGACGCCACTTTGTAAGTAGTGGTGGTCTGCTGGTAAGTACTTATTTCACCACCAACGAACGAGCGCTCAGAACTGCAGGGTAGCATGTGTGAGTATACAGCTCATTTTGATGTGAAGAGTTATTTCAAAAGATCTAAACATGAAATTTACATATAGAGAACGCGTAAAGAGCTTAATAAGTTGTGCTTAATGTGCTTTCAGTTTTACATTGTACATACATTTGCATTATGTATGTACACTTGCGTACATATGTATGTTCATGTACTTATACGAATAGTACATTTTGTGTGTGCGTGCCACTAGTGAAAACAGCGACAGCCCTAAATGAGCATTAGCACCTCGTGATTCTGAATGGAAGCTGTCAAAGCACTGCTTTGCCTTCCTCCTGTGTGGGCTGCGATATGCGCAAGCTCAGAGACGTCGACTGCGACGGTGACAGAGACAGAGACGGCGACTGAGACTATGCAAGGCAGAGGCTGTGACACGACTTGAACCGAATCGAATGTAACCAACACCAGCACCCCCCCACCAATCAACTCAGCAACCGGCTTGTCCATTACAGCAATTAGAGCAATAGTCGAAGCCGAAGACGTCGCTAAAGAACGGTGGCGAAACTGTAATCATTCGTTAGCTAGACACGGCAGCAGCCGCTCCACACGTAGTGCAGGCGAAGGTGACTAGTCAAGATGAAACGAAACGAAATGAAACGAGACGAGACGAAACGAAGCAAAGCGATGTCATACAGATACATATCTCGCGATGTGAAAACGAAACTGAATTTTGTGGACGCTCGTCTTACTCGTTATTCGTGATTCGTTATTCGTTCGACGTGGTTGCAGTGTGTGTTCAACGTTGTGTCAAACCTGTGTTTTGTTTATCTCTCGTATGTTTTACATTTGCTCACAAAACACAAAACCAAAAACAAAGAAAACCAAGAAAAACAATTAATTAAATAATTGCTCATTCGAATTATGTGTGAGGAATGTTTTTGCATTGCAAATCATAACTAATGCCAATCAAAGGCAGCACAATGTCACCTTAAAATGCACATGCACTGACATACACAAAATACATGCATGTTTGTGTGTGGGTGTGTGGGAGTGTGGCCATAAATCTGTTCGCCCAAATGATATCAGCTTGCCACTTTTTTGCATTTACTGCAATTCCAAAAATGGGTCAAACACACAATAGACGTCGCGTGCGTGCCTCCGTGTGTGTTTGTGTGTGTGTGTGTGTGTGTGTGTGTGTGTGTGTGTGTGTGTGTGTGTGTGTGTGTGTGTGTGTATGTGTGCCATTGTTGTTGCGAGTGCCACATGAACAAGTTTGTGGGCAAATGGGTGTGTGTGTGCGTGTGTGATTGAAGACATTATGAGACTTGGCGATATAAGGAAATTCACATTTCTTGTTTGAATATATTTGAATCGTAATTGAAAAGCAGTGAATACATTCACAATCGTCCTTTTCCAATGCAGACTCTAATGAGACTGCGAACCACAAATTGACTGATTCATCTGATTACATTTCATGGGGGAGGACAGATTGCATTTAAATAAATTTATTACATATATATTATATATATATATATATATATATATGTGTGTGTGTGTGTGTGTGTGTGTTCACAACTCCAATATTTCCAATATTTGCCATGTTGCACCAACAAAAAAATATTAAAAACAAAAAACAAATAATTGATGGGTTGTATAATTGTTGTTTTGTTGGTCAGTGATTTGTATGATTTCGTGTGTATTCATGAGTAGTACTCGTGTATTTTTGCATTCGTAACAGGAAGAATATGTGCTTCAGTATCAGCGTGTGCTAATGACTATGGCGTATTAGAGACGTCTCCTCATCAGCACAGGCATAGGCACAGGCACAGGCAGAGCAACAAAAACGGAAACCGTTTTGCCAAAAGAGTATCTGCATCCGGTGCGAACGTGAAACTGGAAATGCCAGCAGAGACAATGCCAACGAGTTGAGAACTGAGAGGAGGCGACAACAACAGCGAACTGTCAACGCTGCCAATATGATTAATTTAAGGCGACTGGGCGTCTGTTATAGCCTCCTGCTACTATTGCTGAGCGTCCAGTTAACTCTCGTAAGGTGACTAACAAATATTCCTTGTTAACTATTTTTCATTTATCGAGATTTTCTTACATCTCGCAACATTTCAAAAGTGCATAAAACGATCGATTGTTATGAATAATTATAATTATATTTTTTTGTGGCATTGTCATATTTAAAAAAAAAAAAAAAAACGACATAAAAGTGATATTCCACTTTGATTATAATAAAATATAATTCACTTTGTCTCTATAAATTCTTTAAGCTTCAAAAGTCCATCCATTGCTGAACCTCTTAACTAAAAAATCAGACAATACAATTATGTCGTGTCAGAACATCAGGCTCCTAGATTTTAACACGACATAATTATTATTATTTTAATAAGTAATGCAAAAAAATCTTCCAAAATTCATCGGAATATTTTTCAATTGAAACAGAGCTCTGCACACAAACAAAAAATTCAATTGATTGAAGACTTGTCTTTGGCTTTTGTTTTACTTTAATAGTTAAAATTTGCTTACATTCTGAGCAAATGTTTGCCATTGTTCGTTTTTGCTGTGGAATCCAAAACTCGAATCTAGATCAAATGTGAAAATATGGAGAGGCTATGAAAAGAGGTTTTTAAAAAGTTTTGGTCGGTCAGTGATTCAGGATTAAGAAATATGCATTAATAATTAGAAGGAGTCATCGAATGGTTTTCGATAACTTGAAGCGTCTTTTGAATATTTGATTTAATTTCTGCAGATGCAAGCGAAAAGAAATGCTCGCTGGCCGCCTGGAGAATGTTACGCAGACGATCTCAAAAATATTGCAAGGATATGACATACGGTTACGCCCCAATTTCGGGGGCGAGCCACTACACGTGGGCATGGATTTGACTATAGCAAGTTTTGATGCGATCTCAGAAGTAAATATGGTAAGCGCAGTGAAGATCCCAATGAAACATTGAAGCTCTATTTATGCTATGTGAAATATGTTGTCGCAGGACTATACAATAACAATGTACTTAAATCAGTACTGGCGGGATGAGCGTTTGGCTTTCAATATCTATGGACCGTACTATGACACGGATGCCGATGACGATGGCGTTAACGATGTGCTCACATTGTCCGGCGACTTTGCAGAGAAGATCTGGGTGCCGGACACATTCTTTGCCAACGACAAGAACAGGTCAGTTTCTGTTGCTTACTTTGGTGCAATAATGGCTTGTTCATTGATGCATTTGGATTCTTCATCAGCTTCCTACACGACGTCACTGAGCGCAACAAGCTGGTGCGTCTGGGCGGTGATGGAGCCGTTACATATGGCATGAGGTTCACCACGACACTTGCCTGCATGATGGATTTGCACTATTACCCACTGGACTCCCAGAACTGCACCGTGGAAATCGAGAGTTGTGAGTTTTGAGTTTTGAAGCAAGCATATTCTTAGTTTCCTATGTATTTCGATAGTGACTAGCATAACATGAATGTTCTTCAATTCAACTTTGCTGTATTTTATTGCAAATTCTAAAACATGATTTGATTCCGTTCGTCTGTCCATCTTGCTTTTATTCCAATATTCCTTCTGTTAACTGTTGAAATCGTTTTACACTTGACTAAATGCAGTGTATAATCGAAAGGTGTAAGATAAGTGTATCATTCGAGTACCATGTCCGATATAATATGTTAAATGCAGAGCTTGCAAATAACTGTCGACCGTTTTTCGTTGTCTTCAAATATGTGTTTCTCTCTGACTCTTTACGAAAAGACTCAGCAACCGTTTCCATGGGTTCTTGAAGAAGATCGCTCGCGCTCAGAGCGAAACCGTTTTTTTCTATTCTGTTTTGTTTCGGTTGTTCCAAGACCGTTTTGTCGTGTTCAGTGAAGCAAAAAGTCTTTTGCGTATGTATTGGTATACATTCACACGCATAGGCGAGCATACATTCACAAGCGTCCGTTTTGCACACGAAATATATTAATTGCAACAACAACGAAAGTAAATGTGAAGACCGTTTGCGTTGAGTTTTTCGGTCAATCGGTCTTTTGCTGACTCTCTTTGTGCGAGCGTTTCTCGTTCCGCTCTTTACGCACTGCTCATTGAACGACCGAAATAAAAAGAGCTCAACGAAAAGCGCTCAACAGAAAACAGAAATGAAGACAGCAAAAGTGTCTTGCTCAGAGCGAGAGCGAGACAGTATGAACTTTTTCGGTTGTGCTCGCAACGAGAGCACAAGAAAAAAAAGGTCGACAGTTATTTGCAAGCTATGGTTAAATGATATTTGCCGAAATTTGACTGTCTTTAGTAAAATACAATCTAAAGAAATTGCATTCATATTGCATAAGAGAATGCTATACTGAATTGCAATCAAACTAAAATAGTGTTTATAGGAACAAGTTGCAAATGATATGTGAAATACATACATACATATGTATGTACTTATGTACGCTATATGTTTCAGTACCTAATTGGCTTCTCCGATTGCAGATGGTTACACGGTCAGTGATGTTGTCATGTACTGGAAACCGACGCCAGTGCGTGGCGTGGAGGACGCCGAACTGCCACAATTCACGATCATTGGCTACGAGACGAACGATCGGAAGGAGCGTCTGGCCACTGGAGTCTATCAGCGACTGTCGCTCTCATTCAAACTGCAACGCAATATTGGATACTTTGTGTTCCAAACCTATTTGCCCAGCATACTGATTGTGATGCTGTCTTGGGTCTCGTTTTGGATCAATCACGAGGCGACCAGTGCGAGAGTGGCTCTCGGTATTACCACGGTGCTGACGATGACCACGATCAGCACCGGAGTTCGCAGCTCATTGCCACGCATCTCCTATGTGAAAGCCATCGACATTTATCTGGTAATGTGCTTTGTGTTCGTGTTTGCGGCGCTCCTCGAATACGCTGCAGTCAATTATACGTATTGGGGCAAGCGGGCGAAGAAGAAGATCAAAAAGCTCAAGGATTGTGATCGACATAAAATAGGTGAGCCACCTAGATTGATGGTGAATTTGAGAAAGGCTCATGATTTGATTACTCACTATGCCTCCTTATCTTTGTGCATCACGCTTAGGTAAATTGGAAAAGTCCGAAACGTGTTCAACCACAGAAGACATCATTGAGCTGCAAGACGTACGCATGAGTCCTATACCTTCGTTGCGCAAAGGTAACTACAATGTGACCCTTGGCTCCATTGGCACCGATACCATGGACTTGGCCAAGTTTCCGCCGAGTTTCCGCATTACTCGTAATTATGGCGCCGCTCGAAGTCAGTTGAGACATCGCGGCCAACGGGGTGAGTAGTGGAATAGTGGAGAAGCTACAACATATGTACATACATATCTATTATTCTGAAACATTCTTATCGAGACTATCGATCGTTGTGCAGGAATCTCGGCGCGTCCACGCATGATGCATGCGATCAAGAAGAGTGCGTCGGCCATTCGGGCGACCATACCGAAGATCAAAGATGTCAACATTATCGACAAATATTCGCGCATGATATTCCCGATTAGTTTCTGTGCTTTCAACCTTGGCTATTGGATCTTCTACATACTGGAGTAGTGTCTGGTGTCATTCGGCTCAGTCTTAGTCTCTCAGTCTCTCTCTCTCTCGCTCTTCCTTTCTCTCTCTCTCTCTCTCTCTGACTTACTCTTTAACAGCATCTGTATCTGTATCTGTATCTCTATCTTAACCTGCTGCCCTCCCACTGATGACAACCATGATATACATTATATAGACATTTGACCAATTTATATAAATGATAAACCCGCTGCATAGCAACTAGCACACACCCAACACACACACAACACAGACACAACACATACACAGCAATAACAGCAATACATATACATATAAAGAGTCAACATATACATATACATATTATACATATACATTTACATACATATATAGTTAAGTACGAACAACAAGTTTGTTCACAATGATTTATTGATATTAAGCTCCAGCCACATCCCAAGTACAGGATAAGCCCGATGACCTGAGAACTTCTTCGACTATGGAATTGGTCCGCATTAAATATTGCGGCGAAATGCCAATCGGGATCTCTCAATATTTGATTGATTTCGTTTTTTTTTTTGTCTCTCTCTTTTTCTGTTTCCTTTGTCACTTCACAATTGCATCACATATCATTTACTGTGTAATTCTTAGTAATGTTATTAAAACTCGTTTACATATTTTATGCGAATTTGTTTGTCAATTCGGCCTAGGGGTAAACGCCGGGGGGTGGGCATTGAAAATCGATGGCGACGAATTTGTTGAAAGCGAATTTGTTGCATATTAAAACATTTTGTTTATGAAATAAAGTAAGTATTAATTTGTATTTCTAACAAATGAAAATCAGCCCTCTTATGTATGCCCGTGGCAGAGATTTAAAACTATGTATATCAATTTTGGTTTGCATTTATTACTTGAAGCAATCATTTTTCACGAACTCCTCGACGCCGTTATTGATACGTCGAGAATATTCTGCAAAGGATCGTAGACAGCGATGTATGATTCTGAAATAAAAGCAGTTTGGTTTGAAGACCGATATATTGCATTTAATTGAAACTAATTTGAATGTGGTGTTGGTGGTGGTGTAAGTAACATGTTGGCTTACGACTACGACTACGACTACGACTACGACGATTGGATAAAGCAAACTGTGTCGAGGGGCCACTCAGGCCTTGATCATGGACCAGGAGAACTCCTTCTTATACATGCCATAAGCCAGCCAGTAGAGCAGATTGAAGAGGGCAAAGGTCATGGGAAAGGCGACGCGCGCCACACGATCAATCAGCGAAATGCTGTTCACATAGCTTCTGCCACTGCGACCCTGATTGCTCTTCTCGGCTGCCGCGTCCCGCTCTCGCTGCCGCCGGAACTTGTCGTCTCCCTTCAGGCAGAGCCACATCTGATGCATGCGCGAGACCACCGGCGGCTCGGTTTGTGTGGTGCGCTCCATGGTCGAGGCGTGTGACGACAGCTTGGGAAAGATGCTGGCCCCACTCGGTGGCTGGTTCTGCAATCGCAATTCGAGGAACTGATGCTTTAGATGTGATAGTGCGAACTCACTTACATTGTAAATGTTGTGACAGTGGAAGGTTTTCCGCTTGCCAGCGACAGCATTGAGCTCGTCGGGCAGTGACAACTTGGACTCGCAATCGCAATCGCAATTGCAGTGCATCATCGTCGCAGCATCGTGGTCAGCAAAGACAAAGACATCGCTGTCGGAGTTGGGGGGCTCGCTGTCGTCACTCGCGGCCTCCTCGGCATCGGCAGGATCATCGTTGGGAGCGGCAAAGTCCAATGTCCTGCCAATGTCCTCCCACTCGTCATCGAGGCGCGGAATCTCGCCGCTGCCCAGCTTGGTGAAGTAGTGCACGCCTGCGAACTCGAGCAGCGTAGCGATGCAGTAGAGAAAGCTCATCAGCAGAAACCAATCCAGAGCTGTGGCATACTTCACCTTCGGCAAATCGGTGCGTGAGTCCAGGCTGATGGTCGAGAGAGTGAGCACTGCTGTCACGCAGAGTCCGACACGGTCGCTGGTTGCCTCGCGATGTATCCAGAACGAGACCCACGACAGCACCACAATCAGAATGCAAGGCACATAAACCTAAACAGAGAGTGTTAAAGTGAGTTAGAAACAGAGAGAGATAGAGCGTGAAATAGAGTGAGATGACGCGATAAAGCTAGGTCAGAACATGCACGCACCTGGATGAGAAAGTAGCCTGTGTGCCGCTTCAAATTGAAGGCGACGTGCAACACGGAGAAATCGCCCTCGCGGCGAGTCGACGTGAAATTCCGATGCATCATGCTGATTAGGTCGAACTGGTTGAGTGTCATTCCGGGCACAAAGGACACGGCATCGTCGTGATTTTGCCACTCGTAAACCAGCTGCTGGTTCGTATAGCCATCTACAAGGGAGAACAGAGAGGAAACGGCATTAAACCCACTTGCCACATGCCACATGCCACATCTCACTGCCACTCGAGTACGTACAGCTGCCTATAATAAGTGGACACGACTGGCGGTCCATCGGAAAGTTCTTCAGCTCCATGGGACAGGTTGCTTTTATGGTCAAACTGTTTACGACAGAGAGAGAGAGAGATAGAGAGAGAGAGAGAGAGAGAGAAAGAGAGGGCGGCAAAATAAGTTCGTGCTTTCTTGCTATGAAATGAATTGGAATGATTCACCCAAAATATCTCAAAAAGAGATTTCATATATCTCAATATGACAAAATTGTGCAATATAAGAATATCTCAGCCAGAGAAATACATTATTTCCCAACATGAACAAACAGACAGGCAGGCTGACTGAGAGATACGTACCGCATGGAGTAGAGAATGCCCCCATCCTGGTCGAGGCGCAACAGCTTGTTGGGCACCGTTATGGTGTGGATGTGCGAGTGCTTGCCATTGTAGAAGTAGGTGTCGGGTCGCCAGATCTTGTCCAGCATCTTGATGCTCAGCGAGAGACTCTTGATAGGCCCCTGGAAACTCAGTCGCTTGTCGCGCCAATACTGCCGAAAATAGCAGTCCATCGAGTAGTCCATGTCCAGCTCCGACACCGGCCCCATGCTGCGGATCAGAATGTTTGTGCGGACAACCGTCGGCAGTCCCTGGCCGTGGGTGGGAAGCTGCGACTGCTCGTAGCGCTTCAGCAGATTCTCCAGTATGCTCGAGATGTTCCTGCTCAGCATATCGGCCGATGCAGTGCGCGGTCGCATCGGGCGGCTGCCGCGGACTGTCTGTCCCAAGGCGCTTGTCTCGTTCGCATAGCGTCGCATGAGGCGACGGCTCCTCTGCTCGTCAGTAGCTGCTGCTGCAGTAGCAGTCGAAGTTGAAATCGATATGCTGGGCACGGCGCGAAAGGATTCGTAGATGCGACTGGCCTTGAACTCGCTCGTTATCGTCGGCATCGTAGCCATATTTCTCATTTTTGGCGTCTGCGATACTTTCGCTTCCGCTTCCGCGTCCGCTTTCGATGCCACTTTCACCTCCGACAATGGCTTGCTCACTGTGGGCACACTCTCGACCCAGTGGCTTTCGAGTGGCAGGCAGATGTAAGTCAAGAAGCTGTCAACGAAATATGTAGTTTAGCATTTGATTATCGGGTTGCCCGCAAGCAGCATAAAGACCCACAATTCCCCATCCCCGACAAGTCGAGAGCAGTAATTGACTCGATAAATCGAATAGTTTGTCGCAGTTAGTCGGCTGACTAAGTTCTATATGTCATGCATACATGTATGTTACACACAATGTGATTTGAATTTATTCATCAGACGTGGCATAGCTTTTACATATGCATATGCATTTTATTTAATTTGGTGAATAATTTGTATTTCTCGTTTTCATTTGATACAAGCTGTTGATCATTGAACTCGAATTCAAAATTCAAATATATTTGATCATTTTTTAAATTTCCAATCAATGCTTGAAGTTGGTGGAGAATAAGATCGTTCCTTTTCTTATGTTAACAACACTTTGTGAAACGTAAATCGTCGAAATATCGATTCGATCACTGCAAAAGCAAAAGGCCACGAAAGAATACGCTTTTTAAAGCTCTTTCTATCTCACTCTTTTAGAATTGAAATAATGGCAAATAATTGCCTTCCTTCCTTCTACTACGAGTAGTCGTAATCGATGACGTTGTGTGTTATTTACGCTTCAATCCCATTGCTGCACAAAGTTTGCTTAAGTTATCATTTTCATCCATATCGATTTCAGCATTTCTCTTTCTCAATTCAAACACGCAATGAAGCGTCCATCTGATTATAAAATACTAGGAGAATGTTTAATAAACCAAATGGTATGTTAAGCACTCGTCGAGCTTAAAACGCAGCAGTCGATGAAAGCCATTTAGTATGTTTTATAACATCATTTCTACCGCGAGGAGGCATTTTTTACGCTCATTGTTTTACACTTGAAGTGGCTTTAGTAATTAAACACTTGAGCTGCAAAATTGCACGGCAGGCAGAATGAAAATAATTGCAGCTTGGCATTTGCCCCGCCCCCTTCTACTCCACATTTACCATTCCATTCCACTCCCATCCCGTTTTCGTCTTCGTTTGCTCGCTGGCATTAACAATCCAGTTATTGTTGGCAAAATGTAGGTGAGTATTTCAAGGCTTTCTTCGATGGGAGTTCTTGTGGCGTTGTGCATTATTCTGATTATTCTTATAATGTATGTATGCATTCAAAATGCGTTTAGAATGTAATTGAGATTGTTCTCTTCATCCCCCTGTTGGTCAACTAATGTGACACTGTGCTAATATAACCTTCATGCAGCGTGTGCTCTATTAAAACACAACTGTGAGCCAAGCGGGACAACAAAAGCTGAAAAGCTACACAGAGCGCCATGCCGGCGTGTGGCATGTGGCATGGGGCAGCCATCAACGCAAAAAGCACAAATAAACGCCGTCGTGTTTTCAGGAAAAACAAAAGAAATGCTTGGATAATTTCTGCCCTGTGCCTATGACAAGAAGTGTGTGTGTTCTCAAATGTGTGTGTGACTGCGAATTCACTTGTACCGAAAAAAAAGTCACCAAATATTTGACTTATTTTCACAATCAACGAATCAAACAGAATCTATTTAAGCAGCTGCATTTTGATATTTGCATTATGATTGGCAAACAGTAAACAGCAAATAATTTTCGATGAACATGTTGTTACACTCTTCTTTTAATCTATACACGTAAGGGGAAAAAAAAGTATTTTTCATTTCTAAGAAATATATATATTATACATTTATAACAATGAATAAAAGCCCAATAATAATAAAAATATAAAAGAAAAACAATATAAAACAAGAATTTTGATGTGGGAGATAAAGCAGGGCAGAGTTTCTAGCTAAATATGTCATTTTTCTGGCTTATTCAGGATGAAATTAAGTTTTGATAAACATTGTTTTTAAACATTTTTTATTATGGGATAAATTACTCTATATCCTGTTAATGTTTAACGAATATGTTGATAATAAAACTTTCACGTTTTCTATCCTGGAAATGCCCATTCAAAATCTGTTCGTCAATATTTTAGTTTTTTACTTTGAACAGCTTAATGTGTATGCTCTTTATTAGCAGATCTTTTTAGTATTAGTTTAAGAGTTATTATACACAAATTACGGACATAATAATAATAATGTTTACTTGCGAAATTGCAAAAACAGTCAATTAGTTTTTGTGTTTTTGTGTGTGTTTTTTTTTTTTTTGTGAATGTGAATGTGAAGTTAGTGAAAAAAGAAGACAGCTCTAACTCTATGAGGGAGCAAAGTATGCCATTATCTCGCAGTTAATGTCAAGCGGCGAAACAGTTGCCACATTGCCACATTGCCACACGGTGTCGTTGTGCAACGCGTGTTCTGTGTTGTTCACTGCCCGCGGCTGCTTGCCTTAGTTCGGCTGCTGTTTGAGCTGCTTAATATAAAAAACGAAAAAAAAAAAACACAGAAACCAAAAACAAAAAGAACAGAGAGAGGAGGCAAGTGTTATTGAGTTCACGACCTTGCAAACCGACCGCTGTTGCAAATGTTGCTGGGAAAGTCTTGCATTTATGCGTGGGGTATCTGCAAAATATTTTGTGACATGTTGCATGAACAAGAACGCTGCTGCCGTCGATTCTGACGTGTGTTGCCCTCAGGCCAGACTTATGCAACTGCGGCCTGCGTCGAGCCTTTCAAATGTGCGCCCCCCCACTTGCCTTCCCCTTCAGTTGCTCCCTGCCCCACATCATCATCATGCCCCACACTGCTTCACACTGCTTTCGATTCACTTCAGCGATATTTCAAATGTTGCTTCGCATTCGGTGTTGATCCACAAGCAGAGACAACGTTTAGACGCGTTTCGAGTGCAGACTGTAGGGTATTCGGACAGTCGGCTCGCCATTAATCTTCACGAAAATTGCATCATTCGCAAAATAATAGTTAAACACGTCACACGCCACACACCGCTCGCTGCTCGCTGCTCGCTGCATGTTACACGTTGCACGTTTGTGTGTGGGTTGTTTGCACACACACTTAAGCCGTTGCACCCAACACTCTGCACCCTAAATGTTTGGCTTGATAAAGCGTCACAGATATCGTAAGAAATTCAGTCGCAGTCGCAGTTTCAGTTTAAGTTTTGCTTTCGATTTAGATTTTTTCATTTGAACTTCCCTTATTCCCATACCATATTCAAAATGAGTTTGAGCTTGACTTTCAGTTGGTGAAGCACTGAATAGTAAGGGTATATTTACATATAGAATATATCCTGCAGCATATAGAGACAAAGAATCTTTTGGTTTGTGACTGGAATTGAAGTTTAAATTTCAATTTACTGTTTTGTCTTAGTTTAATTGGCAGCTTAGGCCAATTTGAGAATGCACTTTTAATTGAGAATGCATAAACTAGCAGGCAATCAACTTAAGTGTGTCCCCGTTCCCCGTTCCCCGTTGTCCATTGCCCTATTGTGGCCAAGCTTAAGCATGTGTGCCGAGATAATTCCATCGGCCACTTGACCGCGTCTGACAGCCATTGGGGCAGCATATTGGCAAGCTAACCGTTCGTTCAATACTGACTGCCCCATAATGAGGACTGCGGCCTGTTAACTGTTAAAAGGGGTTAAGTGGGGGAGCGGAATACGGGCAGAGGGGCAGAGGGGGAAAGACGGGGAAGAGCACTTACCATGCCAAAATTCCCAACGGACGCTGAAACAATATCATCATTAGATTAGCTGAACTCAGATGGAATTGCGAAGAGATTTATACAAGTATTATTATGTTTTCGGTTTAATAATCGAAATCTATGCTTTGCTCTCTCTGAACCCGACTCAATCCATCACTATTATGTTCGAACAACAAAAAATGGCAAAAAAAAATAAAGTAGGCAAACACAAACACAGCTGCGTTGCGTTGCGTTGCGTTCGTTGTTGCACGCTTGGTATCTAAATCCCGACAAGGCGGCTGAGACAGCGCCTAAGTCGGCTCTGGTTCTGGCTTCTGCTTCTGCTTCTGTCTGTGACTACAAATCTGAATCTGGCATGCGCAAAGCAAATCCATCATTGAGTGAGTGCAATTGTGTGTGTGTGAGAGTGAGTGTGTGTGAGTGTGCGTCTCTAGATGTCTTTCTGTCTGGCTGCTTGGCCATTGCCTCCTGCTGCAGTCAGACAGTCTGTCAGTCGCTCAGCTTCCGCATGACCCCGGCACAGATCTATAATTTGACTTAAACACAGGCATCTCCCAGAGGTCACGCGACCCCTGACAACAGCATCTATACTTGGCCAGCACCTAAATCACCATTAAACCATTGGCACTCTGATGAATATACATACATATATATATATATATATTCTTTCTCTCTACTTTTATTTACAATCTGTCTATATTAACAATAATTCATATTAATATTATATTACATATTATTACATATATCTTACATCTTATCTGTTGGTTGAATTTATCTCTTGGGCAGATCTAGTATGTAGAATCTTTTCAGTTATCTTGGTATCAAATTGATGTCTACTAGACTTATGGCTAAATTATTTTCGTGGGTGTGGAGTTTATCAATGTATTTCTTGCGAAATGTCTTTATTTCTTTATTTATGGTTGGAGTATTTAGATACCTGTGAATATTTGCATTTGACGCGTAGAAAGGAGCATTGACAATTTGTCGCAAAATTTTTGTTTGGTAACGCTGTAGTATCTCAATATCAGAATTGCTAGCAATTTTTTTTCATCATCCTGAACACTTTTTATACCCGCTAGCCATAGGGTAGAAGGGTATTATAACTTTGTGCCGGCAGGAAATGTATGTAACAGGTAGAAGGAGGCATCTCCGACCCTATAAAGTATATATATTCTTGATCAGCGTCAACAGCCGAGACGATCTAGCCATGTCCGTCTGTCCGTCTGTCCGTATGAACACCTAAATCTCAGAGACTATAAGTGATAGAGCTATAATTCTTTTGCGATGCTTGCACGCAGATCAAGTTTGTTTCAAATTTTTGCCACGCCCACTTCCGCCCCTGCAAATTCTGGAGTATATAATAATAACAATAGTATTTATGATTCCTGGAAATTTGCGATCAGATAAAAATTGTGGAAGTTATTAAAGAAATACTTTTGTATGGGCTAAAACGCCTACTTACTAAGGGTCGCAGTTGCTTTCGTTATATTTTGAAAATTACTGAAAATGGGTAGCGGGTATCTCACAGTCGAGCACACTCGACTGTAGCTTTCTTATTTGTTTATTTTTATACCCAATACCCATAGGGTATAAGAGCTTTGTGCCTCCAGGAAATGAAATGAAATGAAGAAGGAGCCATCTCCGACCCCAAAAAATATATGTTTTCTTGGTCAGGGTCAACAATCGAAACTATATAGCCATGTCTGTCTAAATCTCAGAGATCTGGTATGTTTAATACTATATAGTATATTTAGAATACAGTCCTACATACATCAATATACCAAATATAAACCTAGGTATAGTTTAAAATGTTTTATGGTACCGCACTTTCTTGCGCATGTCCAAATTGGATAGCCGGTATGTCACAGTCGATCACACTTGAATGTAGCTTTCTTACTTGATCACAATCATTATTTTTGCGCCATGTACAATAAACATTACTGTTGCTTATTTGACGATCTATTAATAATTGTCGACGTATTCAAAATTGTTTGATTGAAATGTGAAAGTTTCTCAAGACTTCGATCACTATATATCATTTGTACATATATATGTAGATTGTTAATTGCCAATATCCATATTAAACAGTCGTTTATTTAAAAATCATTTAATCATTATTATTAACTGCACAACTAATTCAACTAAGAATGCAATAATTATATTATAGAAATTTAGATATAATTTTCAATCTTCGATTTGACACCAAAAATTATAGATGCTCGATCGAAAGTACTAGATTTTTCTTTCAGTGTAGTAAGAGCGTTTTTAATATAGATAAGATCACCCTTAAGCGAAATGTTTTTAAAAAGCTGACAAAATTATGCAACGAAATATAAAGATATAAAACAAGTAAGAAAGCTACAGTCGAGTGTGCTCGACTGTGAGATACCCGCTACCCATTTTTAATAAAAGCAAAATATTGCGGTATTATTTTCAAAATATACCGAAAATATACCAAAAGTACTGAAAATACTGACAAACCAAATGGTATACTCGGTATAACGATATAGTACCACATTAAAAATATACCAAAGACGGCATAATATACCAGATTCTCGGCCAAAGAAACTAAACCCCTAGTAAGTAGGCGTTTTAGCCCATACAAAAGTATTTCTTTAATAACTTCCACAATTTTTATCTGATCGCAACCAAATTTTTAGGAATCATAAATACTATGGTTATTACATACACCAAAATTTGCGGCTTTAGCTTCAAAATTACGCTTGTTATTCGATTTTGTTTGATTTGCGGGGGCGGAAGTGGGCGTGGCAAAAATTTGAAACAAACTTGATCTGCGTGCAAACATAATAAATGCCGTCGAAAAAAAAATTATAGCTCTATCTCTTATAGTCTCTGAGATCCAGTGTTTCATACAGACGGACGGACAGATGGACAGACGGACATGGCTAGATCGTCTCGGTTGTTGACGCCGATCAAGAATATATATACTTTATAGGGTCGGAGATGCCTCCTTCTACCTGTTACATACATTTCCTGCCGGCACAAAGTTATAATACCCTTCTACCCTATGGGTAGCGGGTATAAAAACAAAATATATTATTGGACGCACATAATTCATAAAATATTTTTACTTTAAAATTATAAAGGCATTCGAATGCTACAAAATGAGTTGGTGTGTGGATGGGTTTTGTAGTAAATAGTATATATAGTATTAAATATTGTTTGTAGTATATTTTTAACACAACTATTTTGGATCACAATATATGGCTGTTTGTGGTGTGTTGTATTGCATTATATCGTTGTACCAAAAATATACTATATATCAGTATTTTTATGGCTATCAAGCTGTTTTCGCAGTGTTAAACGCATTTGTGAAGCCGCAGACAGTATTTTCATGCCACAAAATTTCGAATGCTGTTATAAAATGTATCTTTGTCACACAATATTTATGTGAACTTGTATGTGAATTTGCATTGTTCGCTCTCTTGGTGCAAATGATCATTTATAAATGCTTAACATAAAAGCACTATGAATCTACCGGACTTGAAACAAACATTTTAAAAATCGAATCCATTTTGTTGGAAGTGGCCATATTCTATATTAATGTATTTTTATTTAACAGATGCAGACAGATTAACTTTAGAAGAATCGTATACAGATTTCATGAACACACTTTGTCTATAAAAATGTCATCGTTTCTTTGAGCTTTAGCCGTTGATTGCTTTCCATAAAGCATATATAAAGTACTATGTACATAGAATATATGCATAAACCCAAATGAAATACTTACATCCGGGGCAAATAATTGATATTCTTATTTATATAAAAAAGCACTTAGCACATTGTCATTTATATTTGTATTATATTAGCCATACATTTAATAGAAGTTCAATGAAAGTAAAGCTTAATTCATTTGTAAGTGGTTGCGAGTGTAGAAGGATATAGAGAGAGAGAGAGAGAGAAAAAACACATTTGCTAATTTTGATTTTGATTTTAGGCATATAAATAGTTTGTCAGTTTATTTAATAAACTCGTTTAAGTGATCAACACATAAGGATTTATCAATTCATCAATCGCATTGCTTGTGGATTAAATGTCCGTGATTCCATTCGCAGCTGAAGCTGAATCTGGCTCTGAATTTGAAGCATCGTCAGTGGTTGAAGCGTTTCATCAAGGGCCCAAATCATATAATTGAAGGGAAACAAATGTTATACATATATACCAGAGATAGATAGAGAGAGAAACAGAGAGAGTGAGACACAGAGAGAGAGATACAGATACAGAGAAAAAGAGAGGGAGAGAGAAAATATCTCAGTCCTTCTCCCTTGCACCAACTGCCCAAGTATTGCGTTCACTCTCTCTTGCCGATGCCGTCGATGTCCATCTGTTGTTGCTCATCTTGTAAATTGGTTTGCAAAAAAAAACAACAACAAGCATTTGGCATTTGGCATTTGGCATTTGACATTCGACAATAAACTATCGCTCAAAATGGAGCCGAGAAACCAATTGAAAACTAATTCATATAGCGATCTCTATTTTGTTATTATTCTTATCACATCAAAACCAAATAAAAATGCGCAACGTTTTTTTGCATTTTTTCTTTGGTTGTCTTGTTTCTTATGTTTTCTGTTTTTGCATTTTGTTTTGTTTCCGTTTTGTGTGTGTATTTATACAAAGTTGTTTTCCAAGTTCGTCTCTTAGCGATAGTATCTGCAAGTAGAATAAAAAACGCGATTAACACAACACAGCCGTGACAAATTGAGAGATTTAGAGTTCGTTCCTATCTCTACATTCTAGAAATACATATACATGTATATATATATATATGTAACATAGTATAATTATCCCTGTGTCTGAGGTGTGCATTCTCCAGCCAGGCAAAAAGATAATCTGACTCCTAGAATCACCAACTGTCCAGCACTCAATTTTGGGCTCAATCAAGCTGCTTCCAATTTTGGTGGGGTATATTTTAGAAATTAGAAATTGATTTTCAAAATTCATATTCTTCAAACCAGAAGGTGAAGCTATTCTGAGTGAGTGAGTGTGTGTGTGTGTGTGAGTTAATGAGTTCATACATTGTCAATACTCGTGAATACTCGTTGTGCTTAGTTCACAGGGTTGCTGACAATCTCATGGTTCGCGTAATTTCTCGCTGATGAAACGATCGACGATCGATGATCAATGCGAGGCTGTTCTTTGGTGTGTGTGTGTGTGCGTGTATCGGTGTAAGTATGTGTGTGCGTGTGTGCGTGTGGATGTTTCACAGGCTCAGTGAGCGCGACTCGTGCTGCTCAGTTGCATACTTACAGACGTCTCCCTGTAAAGAGAGTGCGAGTGGGATAATGGGAGAAGAGGCAAGTGATCTTCGGATGAAACTGAACCTATATGATGCATGTGTATGTGTGTGTGTGTGTGTGTGTGTGTGTGTGCTGATCATTGAAACAGATCAACCTCTGCATCTAGATTTCTTTTTGCAGCTCTTTGTTTTTCATTCCTCTTTCTAAGTTTATTTTGAAGTCAATTTGAGTTTGGAATGTTGTAGCTGTTGAGTTTCGTGTTGTTTTTTCTTGTCTTGCTTGTATTAGGCTCTGTTTTTGTTGTATTTTGTTTCGCTTTATTTTTATCGGTAATTTTATTTTATTTTTATACGTTTTTCTTAAATTATTTTAGACCATATTATCCAATTGGCATCTTAGAGCTAAGTCATTATTATTATTTAAATCTCCTCAGCCTACACTGGCATACATACACGTACATACATACATACATATGAATACATGCGTATGTATGTACATATGTACGTATGCGTGTATGTATCTATGTACATTTACCATTTCATTCATCAATTAATGTCATCGCTATGACCCCATACAATTCTCAGTTTTTGTCGGTTTTTTTTGTTTTTGTTTTGTTTTGTTGGGTTTTTTTCTTTTTGGTTTTGTTTTTGGTTTCGGTTTTTTGCTTTTGGTTTTCGCATTCTTTCGCATTAATATTTATATTATATTTAGTTATTATTTAATTGTATTAACAGTTAACAGTTCTTTAGAAATTGTTTCAAAAAAGTTTATTATAATGAACATTTGGTTTTGCATTCACTCCGATATTGTTGCTTCTCTAATTTTTTCTTTTTCTTGACAAACATACGGTGTGTTTGGTTAAAGTGTATGTGTGTGTGTATGTGTGTGTGTGTGTGTGTGTGTGTGTGTGTGTGTGTGCGAGTGTGTGTGAGTGTGGGTGCGTGTGGTATATGCATACCAAACTTTTAATGGAACCTGCGAGCGTCTTACTTTCGCTTTCTAGCTAAATTGCAAATGTTCCTTGAACAATATTAAGAATACGAGTGAAGCGCACATCGTATCAAGTATACGCACCGGGTCGCATCTCACGTATTGATTTTTTTGTACTGTTTTAATGTTTACTAACTTTGTTATTAATATTGGTATTTGCGTTGAATTCAATCGATCTTGCTGGTGTGTCGTCTCCTGTGTATTTATGTATTTCGGATTGTGATTGTTCCTATTACAGCTATTACAAATATTCTAAACGACAGACGATCGTCGATCGTTTGCTGGTGATTATCTAATGTAATTATTGGATCGTTCTGTTGCGAGTTCCACGTTTTTCATTTACATCCATACGTTTGGTGTATATTATCTGAGCAGACGATGGTGGATCAGAAGTTTGCCGGGGACACTTAGAAGGAGCATCAGAAGTATTTTTTGCATTTGTTGCTCTTGCTGTTGATATGCGATATGTGATAGATTTTGAATGTTAAATACTGTATTTACTTTGAACTAATAGTATGTATGTGTGTGTGTGTGTCTGGGTGTGTGGTTACGTTTAAGTATACGATCATCGAGCATTTTGTTGTAAAAGCGATTGATTCATTTTGGTTCTGGTGCAAAGAGTGTGACGAGGTTTCTTCTAAGCAAGTGTGTGTGTGTGTGTGTGTATGTGTGTGGGGTGTGAGGGTGTATGCATGTGTGCGTGTGGATGTATTCATGTGAGTAGAACATTTATAAATTCATGCTAGATTGTTGTCCAAAATTCTGTATTATTATTATTTTGGCTTTGATCTAGATAACGTTGAAAGGTTCTTCTTGTTCTTCTTCTTCCTGTGTGAATTTCACTTTTTCTCTTTGTAATATTCATTTTGGTTTTGTTTTCATATTTTAGAAATCTCCTGTGTACCGTTGACTTAATTAACTATATTTTTTTTGCGTTATTTTCGTTTTTTTTTTTTTTTTTTGTTGTAATTATTCCAAATATTTAACCTATTTTTGTCATTTTCATTTGTCTTGCGATTGCATGCAGACAATTCCAATGTCAATGCATGCCAATCAAGTGTGTGTGTGTGTGTGTGTGTGTATGAGTGTATATTCGTATATAAATAACAATAGCATTAATCGACCTAGCTTAGATAATATCATAATCAGCAGTCGTCACCATTGTGCACTGCACTCTGTTCGCAATAATAAAAACCAATCAATATCATTTCAAAATTCACTTATTCGCTTAGGGACTTAAGTTTAGAGAGCACTACATTCTTACATATAAGTACACATAGAAGTACTGAGTATTGTTAGTATATGCTGGGGGCGTGTGGTGTCGTGTTGTGTTGTCTTGTGTACGTGTAACACACATACGCACATACATACATACATACATACATATACAGAGCTATGTATGCATGTGTGGATCAATCGGTTCTATTCTGTTCATTCAATATTGCCTATGACTAGTTCAATACGAAATACAAATCTAATGAATGGATCTTTCACTCAAATCCATTTGTCTGGCATGCATACATACATATATACCATCACTGAGGGGGCGCGCATCGCGTCTGACTGTGTGTAGGTGTGTGTGTAGGTGTGTGTGTGTGACATACATATGTACATGCGATAGAGTCGTGAATACGGTTTCAAGTGCTACACCATGCAAATGTCTCTCCCAAATACTTGTATTTACCTGCACACTCACACTCACACATACACAGACACACACAAACACACATACGCATACTTATGCACATGCATGAACACATACGTATACACAAATATATATTTTATATATATATATATATATATATAGATGAATCATGAATCGTATATTCATGTGGATTATCTATTATCTATTTAGGCTTGTCTGGCAAATGCAAACGGCAACGAAAATCGAATCCAAGTGATTCTTCAATTTTCATTTATCGTTATCGCTACTCTATTTTTGTTTTGCTACGCTTTTTCGTTGTGGTGTAAGTAACTCTCTTCTTCTTCATCATCTTCTTCTTCATCTACATGATGCTGAGAATAACATCTCGAAATCTCTTCGCGGCGGCGGCGGCATTTGGAATTGCTTCAAAACATTGAAAATATCAAGTCAATTGAATGACTCAGTCTATACATATGTTTGTCTATATATTTATATTGTTATTCATGTATGTATGTATATGCCTGTCCATCTGTCTGTCTGTTTGTCTGTCCGTCTGTCTATTCGTTTGTCAGTGCTGCATCCGAGCCAAAAGTCAGAGTGGACAATGGTTATGAGAAGACCATCAAAGGCACTTTCCTTATCACCTTTGATAAAGTCGCTAATATCAATGGTATCCGATTACGTTGAATCGATCTACATAAGTTATTATCATCCAGAAAAGGAAGCCAGGCAAAGCCAGCCCACTCTCGCCCGACTCTGTGAAACTGCTGACGAAAGTTGAAGAGAAAATGCATTGATCTCAACTCGAACTCGATTTCATTAGTCTAATTTTTCTTTTATACGTTTATGTCGGTTTTTTCCCTCTTTTTTTTTTGTTTTTTTTTTTTTTTTGTTTTTGTGTGTGAAACGTGCCGAGTGCAGAATGCGAGTCAACACAAATCCAGCAATGAATGAGACATCTAACCATCAATTGCAGTCGATTAGCAGCAGTAGATGTGTTTAGTTTTAGTTTTACGAGTTTTATTATTTTTTGGGTAGCGAAGTAAGGGAAAGTAGGTTTCTCTCTCTCTCTCTCTCTCTCTCTCTGGGGCAACGGGAAACTTAACGTGTCACGCTTCACCTCGTTTAAACCACATTCTAATTGACACTAAGAACCAATGAAGTGGGCGTGGTTTAGACTTCACTCTCACATTGAATATTCTTCATATCTTACACACAAAATTTGTTTTTTTTTTTTGCTTTTTTTCTATTTTTTGTGTTTTTTTTTTGTGGTTCATGCAAATATCTTGGGAACGATTTTATATCCATCAATACGAATAGTATATATGTATATTTGCTAAGTTTTTTCTATGTTTCATCATTATTGGTTTCGTGACTATATCTAATTGGATCTTTTCACTATGCCCGCGTGTGTGTGTGTGTGTTTGTGTGTGTGTGTGTCACTCTTTAAAGTGCATGCACTTACTGTCGAACTCCTACAACATCCATCCATCATTCACGTACTAACTAATCAAATATTGGTTCATTCCCACATTCCAACAAGCATCGCATTCTGTTTCTGTTCATTTTGCTAATACATATACATACATATGTATGTATGTACATATATGTAAGTGGGTAAGTATTTGTTTTTCTGCATTTCTGTTCTCTTATTCTTCAGCTAACTATGACACTAATCATCAATGGTTAACTAGTGTACATACCAAGTGTAGATCAGCTCTCACGTTCGATCACGAGCCAGTGATCGCGGGTCTAGTTCAGATATATGAAAACTGTGCTCACAGCTCAACAAAGATCAACGCCAGCAGCGCTGCGATCAGATGAAATAAGATATAGAGAGGGAATGAATGGGATAGAGTGAACTTTCCCCATCTGAACACTGGTCGAATCAGTTATGATCAGCACATGATCATTATTTTTGTTTCTTCTGAACATTATGAAGAGGTGATGCTGCTTAGTATGTAGATTGTATGTATGTCTATAATTGTTATTGCTACAGGGCTTGCACGATTAATCATTAGACTAAATATTATCTATATATCGTTATCGTGTCGTTTATCAATAAATGTATGTACTAGTAAAACTCAATAAGATGAAGCGTTAGCCGCTATTTTGTTATTTTGTTGTTCTTCAATCTGAACTGTCAGCACTTTTTGCCAAAAAAAAAAAAAAAAAAAAAAAAAAATACACACACACACAAATCTATCAGTCATTAGCAAAAGTGTGCCCGATCAAGGGAGAAACACATTGGGAGTACGAACATCATATTATCTGGATGACGGATAAATACACAAATATGTATCATAATGGGCCTAAGACTAACAATTTGTATCTACTGCAAATACTTGAAATATTCCGCGTGTCTTTTCATTATGTACAAATGCAACTGGTTCTTCCCCTGATATCGATCGACAAATTGATCGACAGTCAGCTTTCTGTCTTTCTCTCTGTATGCATATGTATATAAGTATATTTACAGGTGTTGCGAGTGTGTGTATGTTTTCTTCCCCGAAATGAAATCGCCGTCATCATCTGTCTGAGGTACTTATGTATATACACATGCTCCTCCTTACAATTATCATTTTCTTGAAGTATAAAAAATGCTTACAATCTAATTCACATGTAATTTCAAATAATTTTGAACCGTTATTTATGCATGTATGTGCATGTGTGTGTGTGTGTGTGTGCTCGTTAACTTTTGTCAACTGGTTGCGGATTATTACATACATATAAATCTCCATTTGAACTACATGTATGTATGTATGTATGTATGTATGCATGTATGCGTGTACCATATGCATGTATGTTTAGAAAATACGTATGTACGTATGTAGCTTTAGACCATGGATGTACGTTGAATATGGTGAACAGTTGCGATTAAATCGAATCGAACGATTTGCTTGCGCCTGGCTCTGCCAACTGCTTACGGTGTGGCAGCAGAAGTATCGATAGTATCGATAATATATCGATTGAAGCTAGAGCTTTTGGAACTGTCAATGCTTATACTCCGGGTAACAACCATTCTCGATTATTTGTCCTGATTGACTGTTGTTGCTGCTGCTGGTATCGATTGATTGCTGCTGGAGCTGCTGCTGCTGCTGCTGCTGCTGCTGTTGATGATGATGCTGATATTGCTGATGCGGATGCTGCAGCTGATGCAACTGCAGCTGATGGAGCTGCAATTGCTGTTGGCTTATGTCTGCCTCCCGTGACTGTGACTGCAACGTGCGGCGCGTAGCTGGTTGGATAACACTTCCACTGCTTTCCGTCTCCGTTGAGGGTGGCGAGGGGTAGTAGTCCCTCTGACTTACATTTATACCATTTGGGACGACTCCCATACCCATTATAGAGCTGCTGTTGGCTGCAGCTTGTTGAGCCGCCGCCGCCGCCGCCGCTGCTGCCGCTGCGGAGGATTGATGATCGCCGTGGTGCTGGTGCGGATGCTGATGGTGGATAACGTTGTTCGTTGTAGCCCCCGCCGACATGGGCCCGACGCCGCTGGATGGTTGGGAATCCGACATTGTGCCGGATTGCGGCTGGTCCAATACCACGACGGATACCACATCCTCACTCGCCCACCGGGCTAACTGTTGTTGAGCTTGAATAAAGTCATCACTAGAAAATAATAATCGTAACAGGAACAACGGTACATGGTAAGAACACAAGGGGGGCTCATCAGGACTTAGGACCATAGGCTAGGCTAGGCTAGGCTCTGGACTGGACTGGGCTGGTCTGGTCGTGGACTGGGGCGTGGACTCGTGCTTGGCTGTTGGCCTCGGGTCAACAAGAAAAAAAAGGACAGATCAGAAGCGAACGCAATCGCACAACTGTGCGGAGAATGGGGATTCACGGCAACCCCCACACAGCTCTACTACGCTTTTTTTTTTGTAACTAACTACAGCTTTTAGATTTAGATTTAGAAAAAAATAATAGTATACTACAAATGCTAAATAGTGAATGGGGTAGTGAATGGTAAATGATGTGATGGCAAACTTAGATCGAAAGCATCAATTGTGAGGTTATGTTCCAGCAGCTCTCCAAGTGGATTAAGTCTTGATCATTGATTGTGACATCCCAATTGTTAATTTAGTTCTTTGACTTTGACGGCTGTCAATACATACCAATATATGTACATATATATAAATATATATATATATATATATACTAATTATTTTATTGTATTTTCATTTTACTGCCACAGTAAATAGTAAATGCAGACTGCCGCTATCTTCTATTCTCTCATTTTTATTGTATTTCGGGACTAAAGGGAGAAGGCATTCAAAAAGATATCGGAGCCAGTAGATATGCTAGTTCGATTTCTAAGCAGACTAAAAGAATTAGAATGCATTAGAGCCAGGTGACAGAGAAAGCATGATGAAATGAAATGGAAATGGGGGCATCTATGTATGTTCATATGTATGAGCGTTCGGTTGTTTGCAGGCTAGGATGGGTTCATGTTGCTTATGACTGAAAGTGCAGAATAAAAGAGAGACAGACAGACAGAGAGAGCGAGCGAGCGAGCGAGCGAGAGAGAGAGAGAGAGACAGCGAGATAGATAGACGGAAAGGCGATGACTTACCTTTCACTTTCGGGCGTCTCCTGCGGATCAAGTCGTGTGTCGAGGGCGCCGCGCTCATGGTGATCGGCGCTCTCATAGATGCCCTCATCATCCTGGTGCAGGTGCGTGTGGGACGAGTGGTGCGATGAGTGTGGGCCATGTGTGGCATGTCCATGGGCGTGCGAATGGTGTGTATGATGGCCGAATGCATGCGGCGAATGCGACTGATGCGTTGTGTGGCGTCCGGCTGGCGCCGGCTGACGATAACGTCCGCCATAGGCAAAGCGCGAGTCCTCGTCAGAGCGGGGCCGACAACGGCTGCTGTAAGACGGGTGGATTGTAGCGGTTTTCTGAGTTTGAGCTGCTTGCTGATTCGAGCTGTACCCATCAACACGTGAGCACAAAGCAAACGCAAAACGGGCGGGCGAAAGAAAAGGACAAAAACGAAACGAACAAACAAACGAAGACGCATTTACTTTCAGTTTTCGCAGCAGCAGCGAAATCATAAATTCAACACAAAACATAATAATAATAATATTAACGAAACAAAATGAAAACAAGTCAAAATCAAAGCATATGTATGTACATATATTGGGAATGTGTGGGGGGACAGGACAAGAAGTTCGAGTTCGATTCTTCGAGTTTTGACTTTTGACATTTTCTTTTGAGTTTTGACACCAAAGACAACAACTGGGACGAAAACCCGAACATCAACCCAAGGGAAATTGACTTTTTTTTCTTTTCATTTCTTTTCTTGTTAGTTTTGGAGATATGCGAAACCGAAAACTGATGAAATTACGAGAGTATCATGAATACAGTTCTATATATGTATGTATATATTATGTATATAATTGTACATAGTTGAAGATAGAAGAGCTTGCCTCTTCTTCAAATGCTTCTGAACTAAGGGCATCCCCTCACTTTATTTTATTTGGGGGGGATAGGGGCAACTACATTGATATTTGTGGGCGTGGCAACGCTCATGGGAGACCAACCTTTATCACACAAGATATTCCAGTCTGAAGCCTGCAAGAAATGCGAATAGAAAGTTGTGTTTTGGCTAAAGTCGTTCGGTTTAAATAGCCGCAGCTCCCCAGAGGAGGGAGACCACAGCACACATGCTTGTGGTTGTGTCTGTCTCTGTATGTGTATGTGTGTGTGTGTGTGTGTGTGTGAGTGTATGCGTTTCCGGTTATTGAATGTTGCAATGGCTGCATAATGTTTTGGTTGTGAAAAATGTTAAAAGCCAGAGTATAATTAAAGCTAGATCCATTCAAGATTGAAGCAATTGCGCTACAGTTATCGGGATATATATATTTGTACATATATATATATATATATATATATATATAAAACTGGGTGATATAACGATTACAAATAAAACTTATAGCGGTTACAAGACAAGCATTTTAAGTTTCGTTTCTCCTTTCAGTACTGACTACAAAACGAATAAATTTTCGACTGAATCGCAATGCACACACACACACACACACACACACACACACACACACACACACACACACACACACACAGCAGAGTTGGCGACAAACAACTTTACGTATACGCATACGAGAAAGAATATCAGCAAATCCTACGCTAAAAGTAAGTCCAACAACGTACGAATGTCTCTGTGTGTATCGATGTGTGTACGTGCGTGTGTGTGTGTATGTGTGTGTGTGTGTGTATGTGTGTGTGTGGCTGGAGAGATGCAAATATATGTATGTAACTCCTATGCATGATAAGAAGCTGCTATCAGGATTATCGGACTCCACGATCAACAAATTGCTCGAGGTTACATTACGAGGGGGATTTTAAAGGGGTTGTGTGTGTGTGTGTGTGGGAGGGGGGAGGGTGGTTGAGGCGGGGGTAAATTGAGAAATATTTCGATTAAAACAAAATCGTTAGCGATATCAAAATCGGTATCGGCATCGTAATCGATAACGATATCGATATCGACATCGACATCGATAGTGGTATTGGTATTGGCTTCGAAACTAACCCTTGCGAGGACTCACTACAAGCGGCGGAACTATCTAATCTATAGTGTCGATCGGCCTCCGTCTCCGACATGCGTATGTCCTCGGAGCCACTGGGACTCATGTGACGCGACGAATGATGCTCCAGCTGCCTGATCAGATCCTCCAGGTTGCGTATACGCAACGGCCCAGTCGATGGGGCATCATCATCATCAGTTGGCTGCTGCTGCTGTTGCTGCTGCTGCTGCTGTTGCTGTTGTTGCAGCGACATTGCGCTTGGCTGGTGCAGCTGATGCTGCGACCTATGATGATGCATCATCGCACCGCCGTGTCCGATGGCATTCGACATGCCGCCGCCGCCGCCGCCTGCGCCGGGCACACCGCCAATGGCACCGCCACCGCCACCGCCACCGCCAACACCCCGGACACCGCTCAAATCAGCGCCAAGCGATAGACCGGCCAATCCAGAGCCGCTGCCATCCATGAGAATGGCGTGCGCCGCGCTGTCGCAAATGTTCTCGCGCGAACTGGACTTGGAGCCACTCGCTCGCTTGTACGGCTCAACGGAGTAGCCCAGCTGGGCGCTGGTGCAATCCTGCAGCGTTTTGCGCAGCATCTCCTCGCTCAGGCTGCCGCTGCCGACGGGCGTGTTGCCGGTGCCAGTGCCGCGGTGCGAGGCCGCGTTGCGCAGCGCCTCCAGTATGTCCTCGTGGTAGCCATTGAGCGACTTGAGCGTGCGCTCCACCTCCGAGACGGCGGCGCCGCCAATTGTGGACGCCTGTGTGCCATCCTGTGTGATCACCTCATCCGATTGGCTGTCATCGCACCACTTGTCCTTCAGCTGCTCGCCGTGCACGAGTCCGTAGCCATGCTTCTTCAGAATGCCCTTCTCTGTGCCCCATCCAAGTGTCGGAGTGTCAATCATTGTTGTTGTTGTTGTTGGGTCAAGCCAAGTTTCCATGTACATGCAAGAAAACATACAAATGTGGTACAGTCAGACAGCAGAGAGAGCAGGCAGCTCAACGTATACAGAAATTCACAGTAAGAAAGTGAGAGTGCGCGAAAGAGAGACGGACATACATAGATAGTGAGAAGAAGAACGAGAAAGTACGCGAGACAGAGCGAGACAGAGCGAGAGCGTGAGCGTAAAGTACTCGAGATTCAATTCCTAAATTATTTGTACACGTTTCACAACTGCAGCTATTAATTTAAGAGCACCTCGAAATTCAATAAAATTGCATATTTATGCTCCAAATTTCTCCCCCATATTTGAATGAGTTTTTCGAAATCTTTGAATCAGCAATTGAAAATTAACTTGAGTGTTCAAAAATGACTGTTTGAAGATTGAACAGCTATTTATTATTTATAATATTACATTTAAGATATCTTCAGGTCACCCAAAGTAAGATTGATCCATTTCAAAGTTCTTAGTATACGAGAATATCAAGTAAAATATCATAAAATCATCCCAAGTTGTGTTCAAGTGAGGGTAGTTGGGATCTTAGAATTGAATTTACTCTAGTCCGAAATAATAACTCCGAAAGGGGAAAGTATGGTCGAATAAAAGAACATACGCAGCTGTGGTGCGAACTGTACTTATGACATTAGCTAAAGCGTCTTTTCCTTGGAAGGAGGAAGAACACAAACAGAGAAACAGAGAAAGCAACATAATGTTTGATAAACTTTGTGGGCAAATCAAAACGAATGTCTGGACACGTATAAAAGAGACAACGAAAGAAATATATAAGTATATACTTAAAGTTACTGTTATAAAAGCTAACTTTTATTAATTATATTAATTACTGAGTTAAAAACCTTTAAGCTTGGTTCCCGAGTGGAGCCAATCCTTGGTTGTATATTGAGTATAGAGCATATAGTATAGAAAAGGGCAACTAACATATCTTAGAACTACAAATGAATTAAGTTAAATTATTTAAGTTTAACCTATGTGTTGTATATAGCTGCAAACGGTAAACGGTTAACGGTTAACGATTAAATGGTAAACAAGTAAAGGCAAAAGTCACTGAATACGAGAACGATTAAGCGTGTGGTGGTCGATTATACTCTAAATAGATATGAGTTAGATGTAATGGATATTGTGTATAGTTTGTGTATATTTGAAGTAGTATTGTATAAGAACGTCTTAATTATTTGGTTCTTTTGATATACCTAATATACATAGCAAACTACGATATACGATAGTTCAACGATAGTATATGTGTGCTGGTATTTTTTTTTTAGTATATTCTTGTATGCATGTAGTACATGAAGATGACCTCTAGCGCATGATCATATCGAGTATAGAGTAGTAGTAGTTGTTATAATAGTAGTAGTAGTAGTTGTAGAGAGAGATCAAGTTGAAATGTCTGTTGTTAATGGAATAGATAATTTATTGGGATATTAACCTGCATGTGATTGATCATCCTCACCACCCGTCGTATAGCGACGTCCATGTAGGTTCTTATCTCTGTATCAAGTGGAAGAAGATATTGGGATTATCGGCAACGATAGAGATAGATCTGCGCTGGACTCACCTGAAGCCTGCCTGATTGGCGTACACCAATTTGCTAGAACCATCTAGTGAGACCTCTTCGACGGAATGATGATTGGGCGCCGTTGCCGCTCCGCCATATCCCTTTGGTATGGGCTTCTTTGAGAAGGGCGGATCGTACTTGAGGGTGGTTGTCTTGCGTCTATGTAATTCATACATCGGTTGATATCGACGAGGTCGAGAGTTGTTTGATTTGATTTGTTGTTTATTGTTTTGTTTATATTTGAAATATGCGGCGTCATATTGCAATTATGTTTTAATAGATTTAAGATATTTTTTGTTTTGGTTTTTAGGTTTATTTTCAATTAAGGCGTATATACACACACAGAAGGGGGCATATACATGATGTATATATAATATATATATGTCGAGTATGTTGAATTGATTTTGAGTTGAGTTGAGTTGAGTTGAGTTGAGACGAGTTGATTGAAGCGTTATAAATGGTGCGCATTTGATTTTGATTGTGAAATCATATTTGCATTTTTGCACAAAATCATTTTCGATACGTTTAAGGCATGTTTGATCGGTTGATTAGTCGATTGGTCGTTGATTGGTTGGTTGGTTGGTTGGTTGGTTGATTGATTGATTGATTTGAGATATGATAATATACAAGTATATAACATGTGTTGTATTTTTTTTATACGAAGTGTATGAGGCGTACGAAATGCCCAAAATACACACACCCACAGGCAGAGGCAACACACACACATACACACACACATACACACACACACACACACACACACACACACACACGCAGACAGTCGAAGGCACAGACAGATGCATACACACACACGCAAAACACACCCATGCAGAGAGGCGCATGCACACACACACACACACACAGACAAGGAGGTGTGGGTGTGTGTACACAAGGCACAAGGTGTGTTGTTTACATACAGAAATTTGTTGGATTTCATTTCATTGCATTTCGTTTGATTTGATTTGATTTGATTTGATTTGTTTGGAATTTGTATTGTAAATTTTAATTTGGATTAATTTTGATTTTTGATTTTCGGTTGTTTGTTGATTTTTGTTTGTAATGGTTGTTGTTCGTAGTAGTTGTTGTTGTTGATGTTATTGTTGGAGTTGTTGTTGTTGTTGTTGTTGTAGTAGTAGTAGTAGTAGTAGTAGTTGTTGTTGTTGTAGTTGTTGGAAAACGAAAGGTTATGATGAGATCTTTGATTAATAAAATGCTCGCTATAGAATTGATTGTACGTGTTTACTTTTTATTTTTTTGTTTTCTTTTGTTCTGTATTTGGTTTTTTTTTCTATTTTTTGTTTTTTTTTTTTTTTTGTTTGTTGTGAAAAGTAAAATTAAGTGCCACATAAAGAATTTCCTTTGAATGCAAAGTTAATTACAAATGGAAATGCAAACATAGACGCTCCCGCTGCTCCTCTCAACTTTGAAGTAGAAAGTTATAAATGCGAATCAAACATTTTGGATATTCTTTTAGTTTCAATTCAATTGAGAGAGCAACGCGAACATATATGTGTGCCTTTGTTATATGTACGAGACACGAGCTGAATACATTGAATGTGCCGTTCCAAAATTAAAAAAGAGAAACTTAAACGAATTATGTACATAGATAGGTAAAATATGCATTAACCATGAAGTCATTCTGGCGAAATAGAAACATAGACAGAGACAGAGACAGTGTAAAGGTGAGAGTATGAATGGATGAATAATGAAATAAACAGAAGAGAGAGAGAGAGACATAAATGGATAGAGTTCGTACAGAGGACAGAGATTAGAAATTTCGGACTAACACGCACATTAAGAGTATCAAATTCAATGAAATTGTAGCCAAACACTCAACGACATAACACAAAACACAATAAATAAAGGCGATCTTAATCGCAATTCATGTACATAATTAGTTTGCACAGTTCGAAATGGAAATGGAATTTTTTGTGTCTGTGTGTGTGTGTAAGTTGTCTGGTTGTGTTTGTGTTTGTAGGGAAACAGGGAATCGGGCAGAAAAAGAAAGATAGAGAGAGAGAGATGGCATTCACCTGACATCAGAGAACAGACGCACATACTTACATAGAAACAGAGCTTCACTCATACTCATAAATTCAATCATACATACACACACACACACACGCTTGCATACTCAAACATACATTAATATATACATAGATACATACATACAATTGGAGCTGTCAGGGTAAGAAATCACAGTTATTTTACAAGTTGGGAAGATTAAGTTAAAATTGTTTTGCATTTTTTTGTTTTTTTTTTTTTGTTTTTTTTTTTTTGTGGTTTGCTCGAGACGAACAGCCCGAGAGACAGCGAACATAGAGTGTTAGTTAGTGAAAGAGATAGAGACAGAAAAAACATGGATGAGATATACAAGAGAGATAGAGAGACAGATTTAGAGAGTGAAAGAGAGAAAGAACATTGGGGGGTGGGAGAGACAGACAGAGGTACAAAAAAGTAAGAAGCTGAAGCTTGACGGATGGTCGGCAGGGAGTGGGGTGGATAAGGACGGTATTCGACTTACATGTATGTATGTATGGCACATATGTATATGTATAAATGTATGGTATGCAAGTGTGACGAGTAGGTAATTATGTGGATGCAAGCTTATACGAATTGTGAAGTATGCGTGTGTACGTACGTACATAGTTTGTATGTAAATATGGGTGTTTCGATTGGGTCACAATTATATGTTCGAGAAATGCTGTAAGGCTTATCACATAACACACATTCGTTATCAGCACTTATCAGTGGGAGGATCATCGTCAATGCATTGAATAACGTACTTAAATGTATTGCATATTGAGTGTAATAACTGTTGCATACTTTCAGGTGTCGCGCTTGCAAATTATTGCCTTGACTTACGGTTCACAATTTTTTGTTGCATACTTTTGTGCGGCGCGAGAAAATGAATATTAAACAACGTATCGAAAGTTCTTACAATTTCATAGTGGCTGTGGTGGACTCGCCCATATGTTGTTATGCAATTTGTATTGATATATTAATGTGTACACGATGACGATAGATTAGTCCAGAGCAATGGCATGTTTTATACATATAGTAGGATCACAATGGGCTATGCAGTTATGTATGCGGTCAATGTTGGGGCTTGAATATGTGCTATAAGGTAATCTGTATGTATGTTGTTATGTAAATGTGTAGGTGTGTGTGTGTGTGTGTGTGTGTGTGTTTGTTAATATCGAATATCGATGCTCATACGATAGTACACAAAGAAAACATAGGAGAGATTGCTTCGTATAGGAATGTTTTCTGTGTGTATATAGTATTCTGATACAGTACAATTAAATATATAGTACAAATTGGCTGTGATGGCGGCTCATCGGAACATCGCTGGCTCTCTCAGCAGAAAGCACCACCATAACTCAAAGTCAGTTTCGTCTATGTTGGGCCCTAAGCATAAATACATGGTTGTATCGCAATATACATATATATATAGATCATCATAGCCGCTGTCATTGGAGACAGTTGCTTCCCAACCTCCACACAATATCATTTCACTTTTTTCTTTTCTTTTTGTTTTTGTTTTTGTCTTGCGCTTTGTCATATATGTATATATTCTTTGTTTGTACTTTCGTGGCTTTGGGCTGCAAGTAAGCGGGGGCCGGGACCGGGGCCATACTTAGTTGTGTTCACTGTTTGACTATGTGTGGGCTATGTATGTATGCATTTTTTATATGTGTGAGTGTTTGTGTGTTTACAACTGTAGCTAGAGGGCAAGTTTCTTAAGAATGATGTGGCATTTGCTATTAGAATATTATGGAGATAGTACGTTGTGGCAGATGGCAGTAGTAATATTTCGATCATGTTTCGGGTTTTCAGTATTATTTGTATTTGGATACTTGAAGGAAGACTAAACTGAACAAAAGTAGTAATGAAAATAGTCCACAGGATCAAGATCATGATCACGATCACGATTAATCATCACAATCACAATCACGACGCGTTGACCACAATCGCCATTTCTTTTTCTTTGTTTTTACTTTTGGTTTTCTTGTTGTTGTTTCTTGTTGTTGGTTTTTTTTGGCGGCCATTTGGCCATTGGGTTTCAAATCTTATCGTGATTGTTCACTCATTAACAATAATCAAAAATAATTGATGCTAATACAAAACCAAATAGGCTATGTATAATTGGTGAACTCAAATTGGAAATAATATTATTAAATATGCATATGTTATCATTATATGTTGTACTTGTGGTGTAATTAATCACTACGATTGCTGTCTATGCGAGGAGTATTGAATTTGACTTTATTCTTTTTTTATGTTCTCTGAAACTGCATTGGAGTGGGAATCTAATAAAATCATGCAAGTCTCCGTAGGTTGACTTTAGTTTTAGTGCTTTTGCGGTTGCGATTGCAGCTGAGTATAAAGAACGCAATACTAATCAATCCTGTTGTTGCTTGCAATAAATGCTCTTCTCGATTTATTTCAAATCATTTGCGATCTGCTGTCTATAAAGTGAATTAATCTAGTATCACAATTGTTTAGTATTTTGTCTAAGTTGTTCAATTGAATGGAATACCAATTATAATGTATATGTATTTCTAATTTGATTTGGACTATTCTATTTACAGTACATTTCCTTTGCAGTATATTTTGTATATTTCTACTAATTAGATTATGTATTCTTTCTTTTTGCTTTATGAACGAAATTGTCAAATGAAGAGTATAAAATAAAAAACGTTTTATCAACTTTAAATAGTATTGACCATTCATTGTAAGGAGCACAACGCCAACAATAGCGAATTTTGGAATGCTTAGATGCAACATCTGATTGTAATGGATGATAAATGTGCAACCGTAAGTAGCAGTGTGTGTGTGTGTGTGTGTGTGTGTGTGTGTGTTGGTGTGATTGGTTTGCAGTTTTGAGTTATATATACATACATACGTACATACATATGTATGTAGTTGCATGTGGAAACGCTTAAAGCTTACATACATTATGTATATGTATGTATGTACAACAAGTGGGATCTAATCGAATGCAAACATATGTGCATACATATGTATGTACACAATCTAGTATAAGTTATAATATGCATATGCATATTTAGGCGGCACTCATATGTACATACGTATGTACTTGGATGTACACAAATTTACATATGTATGTCGATTGTGTATGTGTGTGTGTGTGTGTGTGTTTTTGGGAACTGGTGAATAAGTATGTAAGTACAGAATAAGTGAAGAATGGAAGCCAACAAGCGGTAAATAGTCGGAATATGTTATGCGCATGCATAGCGAGAAGCGACGAAGCACTCGTTGTTGTTGTTGTTGTTGCTTCTGTGCTTATTTGTTGTTGTTGTTGATGTTGTTGTTGGTGTGCTGTGGTGTGCATGCATGTATGCATCTATTGCGATCTAGCTAGATACATATTTACAGTTTTGCCTACCAAATGCATACATACATGCATGCACGCACATGCACATGCACATGCACATACTTGCACGTACATCCAGTCTTCTATGTACAATTATCAGTTATCGGTTATCGTTAACCGATTATCGGTAATGTAGGTGCAAGTACCGCAAATTGGCAGAATATGCCGAGTTGGAATCGAAGCAAAGCAAAGCAAAGCGAAACCAAACTAAACCAAACCAAACTCAAAACATAAATGACTATGCATAACTCTTACTACATACATATGTACACACACACACACACACACACACAAACTCAGACACACACACATACACGCAGACTCACACGCATAAATAAATGTGCGTGTGTGTACATAGTTATGCACTAAATACTACGACTCATAATGAGGATAACATTTTCGAGATAAAGAAAAATAATTTAAAAAACATTAATCAAACATATAAACAAAGTATTGAGTTCATTTTTTTTTTCGATTCTTGTTAGTGTTTTCTGAATTTTTTCCATTTTTGTTTTTTTTTTTTTTTTGTCATAAATTTCGGTGTGTATTTTGTTTTATTTTTTGCATAATTTGTATTTTTGTATTTAGAGCTGGCTTTTTCATTACTTCTTTTCAACTAACCTCAGACACAGGGAGAAGTTTCTATGTACTACAACTGACCTGTAGCACAATGCCATCAAGGTGAATGTTATAAAAACGAACCCTACAACTGACATTAGAACACCGACTAGGAACACTGTATTTGAGCCGTGGTAGTTCTCTATACGAGATATTTGGTTAGCCATTTGTTTCGATACAGATGTGTGTGTAAGGGTGTTTAAGAGCATAAGAGTGTGATAGTGTATTAGACATAGATCAAGAGAGAGAGAGAGAGAGAGAGACAGAGAGAGAGAGAGAGAGAAAGTGTGAATATGTACGAGTGTTAGTGAGAGTGTGGGGTTTAATTCGATTACATATAGTATATATATATATAGAGTGTATACAAATTATTATGATTCGACAATATTTGCAGTTTTTTGTTTAGCATATATATTTTTTGGTTTTTTAGTTTGTTTTGGGTTTATTTTATAGTTTTTCATTTATTGCAAGTTTTTACGATACGTTACGTTACGTTGTGATAGATCATTGTTGTTTTTGTTGTTGTTGGAGTTTGTTGTTGAGTAGCAGTTGTAGTTGTAGTTGTTGTTGGAGTTGGAGTTGGAGTTGATGTTGTTTCATTCGATTCGTTTAATCGTTTAATATTTACCAACATAGATATGCACACATACATATCGTTGGATTCATAAATATAAATATATATAGACATACAATATATATATAGATATATATACATATATATATATGTATATAGCATAGTTTCATAGTTCAAAGTTGAAGGCGTTTGTTGTCGTCGATATCATTATTGCAGTTGATTGGGTGGGGTCAGCCGAAAAAAAAAACAAAGCAAACAAATAACATTTTGTACGGTTTTTTTTCTTTTTTTTTTGTTTTATAAATGTATGTATGTAACGTTTTGGTTTAGTTTTTGGTTAGCTTTCTTTTTGATTTCTTTCCATATTTTTTTGTTTTTTTTTTTTGGGGAGATGTCACAATAGTTTTTGCGGCTCAGCCACACAGCAAACGGGCAACTTTTGCAGGAACTCTCGCTGCACACACACACACACACACACGCATACATACATCCATATATATGTATATGTATGTATGTGTTGGTTGGTGTTTGTTGGTGCTGGCCGCAAATGCATCGAATGAAGCCGAAATCAAACGATTCTCACAGTTGCACCTCGACTTGACACTTTAGCCAGCCAGCCAGCAGCTCTATTGTTTTACAGTCTTCTTTACAATTTTGATTTTCAATTTGCAATTTGTTGTTGCTTTCGTTTTTCGTTTCTAGTTTTGTTGCTGGCATTTTTGCTTTCATTTTGAATTTTCGGCAACACCCAGGCTATGACAATGGTAATCCAAGCTATGCAAGACAATAACTAAATAACAAAAGACACACCGCATCATCATCTTTATCTTATCCTTATCCTCATCCGCCTGCCTCTCCTCCAATTGTTACGACACTATTTCAAACATTTTTGGGTATGCGAATGTGTGTGTGCGTGTGTGTGTGTGTGCGTGTGTGTGTGTGCGTGTGTGTGTGTGTTTAAAGAATGCACAATTTATGGGTGCGATGTCATGTACACAAATTTGTCGCCTGTTCGAGCTCTCGATAAATAGCACATTGAGTTGCCTATTGAAATGCATTAAATTGTATCGAATTAATTGCTTAATACTTAGTATACTCTAAGATTTCATTTTGGAATCTTTAATCTTTGCCCCCAAGAGTATGCTTCACATATTATCTATTACATACAATCGTGGGCGGAATTTGCTCGGTTACGGTTACCAGAGAAAGAGAGAGATAGAGAGAGAGAGAGAGAAGCATGTCAATGCATGTATGTGCGTGCATGCGCGTGCGTGAATCAATGTGGGAAAGAGGAAGCGGCATTTGGGTGCATTCGGGCGCCACTAAGTGTGAGTGTCAGTAAATAGGTAAGCAGAAATGAGAATTGAGAACAGTGATCGTGATTGGAGGAGGGGGTTGTGAAGTTTAGTATGTATGACGGAAGAGTCGAGCATAGTTGATATGATTATGTATATCTACATATGTATGTGTATGTGTGTGTACATATGTGAACATATATATAGTTATATGTTGGTACCTTCACCCCCTTATGAGACGTGTTTATGACTACTATATGTACATACCCAGGGATACAAGATACATACATACATATACGCTGACTTACATATACAGAAATAGTAAAGGTTAACACAGATACGAATATTTCGTGAGCTAGAGCTCATTGGCGCATAAGTACATCAAGTAGTACATCAAGTATAACAACATTCAAATACATACATACATATATACATATGTGAGTACATCAAACATATTATGTATGCTACTATGTAGGTACGGACAAACATTTACTTATACGCAAAACAGAGTGAAATTATAATCTGCATACATACATCAACATATGTATGTATGTATGTACATTAATATGTAAATAGCATGTCAAAGATATGGCAGCAAAGCGTACGAAATAAGAACGGCACAAATGACGAAGTCAAACTAAATTAAAAACATACGTTTTCTCTTTACATATGTATGCACATACATAGTACATACATAGCTATGTATGCAATGTGCATACTTCCCTGTACATACCATATTGTACATCATGTCAGTGCTAGTAATGTGCATAAATATGCTCACGAGATAACTACATACATACATATATATATATATATATATATATATATATACTTACATACATATATACAAACGAGCACATGCATACGGTCACAACATACAATACATACATACAGGCATACACGCGTATTCATATGTATGTGTGCGAGTCGCAGGTCAGATAATAGAAAGAGAGGGGAAAATGCCCCTCGAACATCGAAAAGATAGCAAGAAGCGAGTAAGAGAGGGAGCAAAAGAAAGAGAAAAAGAGTTAGGAAGCGATAGATAGAATAGTCTCGAGGTGGGAATAGTCTGACCTTTGACCTGAGTGCATGCAGCAAACGAGTTTGATTGACAAAAAGCATCGCCGTCCATCATTAATCAAACCCTGCCGTCTGCCCTCCTGCTTTACGCATATGTATGTATGCACATTGTACATATATGTGTATTGCTGTGTGCGTGTGTATGTGTGTGTGTGTGTGTGTGTGAGAGTGTGACTGTGTAACCATGTGGGCGTGTGTGTTAGTGCAGCGTGCTCGCAGGATCGGTGCAACCGATTGTTGACTTGCTTGGTACTCTACCTGTAGCAAACGGCCAGTGTTGCAAAACTAATGAAGACACATTTGACGATAACTGTTAAAATGATGACCATGGTTAATGTGCTGATCCTATTTTGGTCAGAGGGGTCTGGAAATGGTGGTTGCATTTTATGTAGCGTTAATTTCAATTCTTTCTTTGTCATCTCATTTTTGTTGCAAATTAAACAAATTTTTAAACAAATATCAACTTAATTCGCTGTTTAACTCTGATTACTGTTAGACTTCAAATTTCAATTAGTACTGTCAAATATCGATTCCCCAAAGAAATCATAACTCATGTATAACGGTAATGTGCCAAAACACACACAAAAAAAAAAAAAACAAAATACACTGTCTTTTTCCCATTCAAGTCATTAAACGATTTTCTTGAACCTTGCACAAAATCTTAAGAGTATAATTTAATTAATGTGGATTTAAGAAAAAAACAACTTATATTAATTAAAAATATACGTTTGCTATTCGGTACAAACAGATTATAGAATAGTGTTTTATGACCTCGGCAAAGTTCAATAAATTAAATGGCATGCAATTTTTTAATTGTCAATACAAAAATATTGAAGACTCCTGCTGTAATACGTTAAGGTTATGGCAATTTAAAATGAAATGTAGGAAAAACCCAAAAAAAATGAATTAATAAATAAATAAGGAGTGACATTGATTTGCAATTTGAAGCTTGGAATCCCGAAAAATTGCGATTAAAAGATGTTAATTGATTTAATTTAATTGAAACACTAATCAGCATGCACGTTACGTGACTCTGATTCGATTGAGTCTTAACAGGAATGTATATATAAATATATATATTTATATATAATATAAAAATTTATGATCTGACTGAAAAGGTGGAGATAGGTAAACATTTGTAAGTATTATTTGAAATTTTTGTTGTTAAGAAATCGATTTGTTGATGAACTGAGTGATTTGATGTAAGAGTTGCAAATGGTTCATAAATACATATATGTATATATTATTATTATTATCTTAAGTATCTGTATATTATCTAGTTTTGTGGATATGTTGAACTACTCTTGCGTAATGGCACTTCAACGCCTTGATTGATTTCGGCCTAACTACTAGTGAACGGTGTAATTACCATTGTCATACGAGTAATCGAAACCAATTATATACATATATATTAATCGATCGTGTATCGAATTGCAATCAAATCAATTATCAATCTGTTTGAGAGACCGTGTGAGTTCGCTATACTTTCGTTTTCTTGGGATTAGTTGTGGCAATGTTAGTACCGTTGCTTAACTGTTGCCCCTCCAAATCGCCCGATTGGCTATGTTAATTAAGTTGACGTTAGTTTTGCAGTCTAATTACGATACATCAGATTCGATATATGCACATATGCACATACGCACATACATACATAGAGCGTACATATGAACGTATGTAGATACATCGATATATCGACTCTTTCATGCTGTCGACACACAAACCAATCTCTCTTACCATATGGAGTTTCTTTCTTCTCCATTTTGATTGTATTCTCCGGCGTTGGCAATGCTTCCGTTGGCAGTGGTGTGGTCAACAGCACCACGGTGCTGCAGTCTGTGCCGCCCCAGCCCATATCGCAAAAGCATCGGTTCGCATTCGTGCAGAACTGCCAAAGGAATGCAAGCATACAAATAAAAGTAGTTATATAGTATGTCATATACATACATACACATGTGGTCAACATTGATTACATTATAAATTATGCACATGTATGTGGGTATGTATTAATGCAAGCATATATATATTTATATCTACATAAATATGAACATATGTGCATATCTATGAATGTTTTTCTTTGTATGTATACATACTGATGTAATGTGTGCATTAATATATATATTTGTAGGTATTACTTAATGAATATATGAATATATCTATATATATATATATGTATATATGTACAGATATGTGCATATTTGTATGTATGTACACATACATGTATGCATGTATGTACACATATATATATATATATATGTATATATATATGTACAGATATGTGCATATTTGTATGTATGTACACATACATGTATGCATGTATGTACACATATGTATATCTATATATATATATATACATATATATATGTACAGATATGTGCATATTTTTATGTATGTACACATACATGTATGCATGTATGTACACATACATGTATGTATGCATGTATGTACACATACATGTATGTATGCATGTATGTACACATACATGTATGTATGCATGTATGTACACATACATGTATGTATGCATGTATGTACACATACATGTATGCATGTATGTACACATATATGTATGCATGTACACATACATGTATGTATGCATGTATGTACACATACATGTATGTATGCATGTATGTACACATACATGTATGTATGCATGTATGTACACATACATGTATGTATGCATGTATGTACACATACATGTATGCATGTATGTACACATATATGTATGCATGTATGTACACATATATGTATGCATGTATGTACACATATATGTATGCATGTATGTACACATATATGTATGCATGTATGTACACATATATGTATGCATGTATGTATGTACATATATTTTTGTGTGTATAAGAGAGTTTAGATGAACGTAGGTATGTATACATATACATATGTACATACATACAAAGCTATGAATGTTTTGTATTAATATTCTTATATATACATATGTATACATGCATGCATCGATGTATGCATGCATTAATTTATATATGTACGAGCGTATTCATATATGTAGTATATATGTACATATGTATTATATGTAAGCATTAAGTGAGGTTTCGCAGTTGCAACGCGAAAATATGGTTGTTGATCTCTGTTTTTGCTCTGCCACTTACACCATGCTCTGAGCACTCTTGACCCTGCTTATTCGTTGGGCACTTGGTTGAATCCACATGAGGGAAGAGACTGACGCACGTTTGGTTAAGGCAAATCAAATTATCGCCACACGGTGTCCCATCCTTGACCAGGCCATGCTCGGGATAACTATTGGAGCCCACTTGCCCGCTGGTCGCCCTGTAATTTGCCAATGCAGAAAAAGCGAAAATTCGTTATCGATGAATAACCACAATTCCGTTCACCCCCACATAGAATGTGTTGCCTTTGCCCCAACCTCCCCACCCACTTCCCCTTACGTACTTGCATTCATACTCCTGCCCTTTGATGGAGATTATGGTGCGAGAATAAAGCTGGTCGATGCCATCGTTAACTGGCTGCCTCTCTCCCTCCTTGCACTGCAGCGTGCCGCACTGGACGTTCCTATGTGAGCGATATGGGAGAGACAGATAAATGCAATAGGTTATTTACATACATACACAACAAGAAGGATTCCAAATATTAGATGCGGCAAAGATACTGCAAAGTTTTCTCTTTCTTAAGGAAAACGCAGAACCAACAAAACCGAAAATAAAGGCAGCTAAATCAAACATGTTTCCCCGGTCAAGTCATGCAATAAGCGATAAAGCGTTAAAAGCGATTATTCTGAACACTGAGCATTGAACACTGCATGCTTTCGATGGGCTTAAGATGAACTCACTCTGGTTCGCATTTGATGTAATGCTCGTTGGCATCGCGACCGCAGTGTCCGTTGATGGAGCCTTTTGAATTGAACTGCTCGTAGCACTGGCGATCAGCCGCAAAGCCGCCGTAGCCCCAGATAGCCTCGCATTGCAGCGTCAGCGTTGGACAGTAGCCCTGGAAGCAGTAGCCTGTGGTCGAAAACAAAAAAAAGAAGCCAGTTAATTGATGTATGCACATACATACATAAAAATATGTTCGAGTAGAAGAGACTGGTAGTCACCTGAAACTCCCAATTTACTGAGACCGCAAGGCGAGCCGTTCTTCTTGTAGATATCAATGGGACATTGACCGACCTCGCCATCACAATATTCGGGCAAATCGCATTCGTTGTGCGAGTCGCGGCAGATGTAATCCTTGGGTCGCAGCTGTCCGCCAAGAGCACAGCGCAAAATAAATTGTGTTAAAGTTAAGGGCAATCGCAATTTTCCGCTTGCCGCATTTCATTTTCCCCGGCCCCGGAGAAATGAGGCTGAGGAAAAGGAAGTGGCAGTGGAAGTGGAAGTGGAGTATGAACTTACCCGGCATTGGTCGCAGCAGGCACCGCTGGCACACTGTGCCTCCGACTTGAGCTTACATGTGATGCCATCACAGCATGGGTCCAAGGCGCACTCCTCGAATGTGCCGCAGTCACACTCCTCGTCCTCCTCGATGACTTTGTTGCCGCAGTTGCGCCGCAGCTCGATCTGCAGGTGACAGTGTAATCAAATTACTTGTTAAATGCTAACTTTTCAAGTTTCAAGTGCAACATATAGTCCGACTAGAGGATACATGCATCTTCGAATTGCCAAAGAGTGCAGGGTATTTGGTAGTCCAGTAAGGACATTTCGTAATGTTTGTTGCTATTATCTGTCCTGAATGCTGTTTCCTGCCAGCCAAAAAAGTTCAGCTCGCATCACAAGCAACCGCAGCGGCAATTTGAGGCATGTTGTGTATCGATTTGAGAGGGTTGCATATGGCATATGGCATATGGTATATGGAATACATAGCAGAAAAGGGGGCTGAACTCTCACCTCATTGGGCTTGTTGAGCAAACAAAGACCGTGACCCGTGCGCAATGCGTCAATGTAATCCTTTTTACTGCATTCCGAAAATTTGTATGGCTGCACATTCTCCTGCCCGACTATTGACTGTGCCATTATGCATCCGTGCCAGTCCCGACAGAAGCATTCCTCGCCTACGAAATAAAGCAGATACGAAATGAGGAGATAATATAGTACTTTACTTTACAGTAGACATTTTAAATGCCAGTCCTCCAAACTTTAAGAGATTGCAAAAGAGTACATACATATGTATGTATATTTCTGTATTTCTCTTCAATTTTGAGAATGAGACAATTGGATCGTTCAATATTGCACAATACTTACGACCATCGTCGTGGCCCATGCCAATGTTGTGTCCAATCATGTGGGCCATGGTCCCAGCTAGCAGATGCGGCTCGTAGACATTCACATCGACGCTGATGCCAACGGCTCGCGGTGTGCAAACTGTCTCCGGCACTGCCATGCCAGCCTCGCCACCCGCAAAAGTCTCTCCACTGCACCGCAAAGATACATTTGAAATGATATAATGATATATGTATATATATATATATACATGTGTAAGTATATATGTAGATGCATGGATGATGCATTTATGAAGAGAACGTTCTAATGGCAGAGCAACTTACGTGAGCAGCTGTGTGGTATCGCGTTCGATTTGAAAGAGATTCCTTGAGGTGTAATCGTTAAAATTGGATATTGCCTTGCTGATGTCCTTGCTGCCATCGATGGCCGCCTGATTTTTGCCCCACGTCTCAATGTATACCACCGAGACACGGGTGTTCAGCGTGCGGAAATACTGTTTGTAGTATGTACCCAGCATTAGAAGGCGCAATTCATTGTTATACATATACATATATGTACATACATATATGCATACTCACCAGATCAGCTATATTGGCCACCTGTATGGCATCGTGTATCACCTCGGCACGTGTGCTCCCATTGCGCTTCTCGAACATGGCCTTATCCACTATGATGGCCGTCTCAATGTATTTGGTGGCCTCGCGCACATCTCGCTTGTAGCGACCCGCCCCATTTGGATGGATTTCATCGACAACACCCGCCGACAGGTGTTTGGTCCGTCGCGACAGTCGCCAAGAGTCCAAATTGCCAGAGTTTGCGCATCCCTTGTTGGCCTTGGTGCGTGCCTCGAAAATGACGTGCGGATGTTTCTAAATCAAATTCAAATCGGTAGCATTAAGTGGCTGGCGTTTGTTATGTATGTATGTATGTATGTTTGTCGCTCTCCATGTTTGGTGGCTTTTGGGCATCGAAAGCGATAGCATCGATACTGTGTACTCATTCATACGCACATACTTTTTGGCAAGCGCTTTGAAAAGTGTGTGCACACCAAGTGAAAATATACCAAATATATTTGTGTGGCCATATTCTCACATACATGAACATATTTTTGAGTAAACAACATTTGAACCCAAACGCAATTTCACATGCATATCGCATTTTCTGTTCGTAATATTTGAATAATTCAAAATTGACCACAAATATTATTTTGATATTCTTGTTAAATTCTGCATTTGTAAATAATAATCCAAATACAAAATTTGGAAAGCTATGTGCATTTTCTGTACAACTGGAAATTAAACTGTAGGCATACATACACATGCGAATGTACGTACATGTATGTAGGTATGTATGATGTATTACGTAAAAGAAACTTACCGACAGATCTCCACCGTAAAAGGGATGAATTACGAAGGTTTCGTTGCCAATGTGAATGACGCCGCTGACGCCGTTGCAGGTGTGAAAGGCAGCACTTGCTCCCGGATAATCCTTCACTGTGCCATGATAGTAGCAATGCTCGATGTCCTGCAAGTAAGAATGGATGTGAAGCTATGTAGTTAACAATGCCGTTGGAATTGGTATTTCAATTAAAATCGCAGTACATAAGTACTGTAGGATTCTTAGGATTAACATAGCTCTTTATTGACTTATGTATGGATATATATATATATGTATATATGTATGTAAATATCAAAGAGATCACATGATATCAGATTTGGTCTTAGCTATTGTTGCAATCCTAAGTTACCGTTTATGCGATTCGTTTCGATTAACTTCAACTGAACGAGTTAGTATTAGGGTTTTTTTTTTTGTTTTGTTTTCGTGATTATTAAAGTACAAGTATTTACTTTTGTTTTGTTTGTTGAGCAAAGCGATACAATAATGCAATGAAAATAACGGGATCTACTCGTATTACAACTTGTGGAAGCAGCATCATGTACATATGTAGTTATTGTCCTCGATGTAAGAAGGCACAGCAAACGGACATATTGCGGCGTCCATTTATCATTCGGATTCGCAATATTTCGATTGCATTTTGCGGCACGCAGAAGGAAATCTTGTGAATTTGAAGGATAAAGAAAAACCGATACAGGTCTGAATGCAATGCTAAGGAAATTAATTTCGAAATTTGTTTTCTCTTTTTGTCGCTATTGCTATTGCTGTTGTTGTTGTTGTATCTTGATACGGAACTAGAATTTTGGGTCTAATTGATTGGTTGAGCGATTGATGATTGATTCATTTGCCTATTGATTTTGATGATGATGCTGCTATTATTAAGTAGTGAATAGTTGTTGTTGTTGTTGTTGTTGTTGTTGTTGTTGTTGTTGTTGTTGTTGTTGTTGTTGTTGATGGTTCTGCTATTGTTCCACTTGCTACGCGCATCTCTTCTCTATATAAATAGGCACTCGGCTGCCCGCTCCAGATCCCAATTTTCTTTAGATAGCGCAACGCGCGCCTCGTGCTCATCGATTCCCAACTCCTTGAGGCGTTCTATCTTCACATCCAGTTCGGGAAACGTGCGTGGCCCGCCAGCATAGGCACTGGTCCAATGCTTGGCCGTCAGCAGAAAGAGATCGTGGCGCTTTTTGAACTGAAACGCAACCACAAAGTCCTGCCAATCATCCGGCTCGGCGGCGGTCAGCAATCCCTGCAGCGATAATAAGACTGTGCGCAATGTCATCGCAGCGGCCCAATGATCGTTAAGGATGTCCATGCGAATTGCTCCGGTCACCGATGACACGTTTGGATGCCAAATGCGCGTCACGTATCGCACCTCCGGCGGAGTGTATGGATATCTATCGGGCACCTTGATGTCCAGCACAAACTTGCCGCCCTCATAGGGCGTGCCTCGGGGTCCAGTTATCTCGCCTCGAAGCTCTGTCCAGCTGTCATTCACCAGCTCCACCTTGACCAGGCAGTCGCCGCTGAAGCTCATCAAGCCTTCCTTAAACTCCCGCTTGATGCGAGCCTCAGCCATGTTTACCATGTTTGCTCCTTGGTTGCAACTGGTTGCCGCTTTTAACTCGAGTGCTGTTTTTTTTTTGTGGCTGTCCAGTTTCCAGTTTTAGCAATTGCCAGATCGCTATTGATGTTCACGTTTAATAAGTGAATAGCTTTTTTTTTTAGTTTTTCAGCTAGTTAAATATATGTATACAGGCAAACGCTTGAGTATCTTTTTGTGTTGTTATTTCTTTTCATTGAACTGTTGAAATGTCTGAAAATGGATTGCTAGATGGGTTGCTAGACTGCTTCAAACTAGTGCTATCTAAATATAATTGATTATTACATGTACTACGATATGTTGTACCTAAATAAATACATATGTAGAAACCCTAAGATCAATTTGCATTATGCATTCTGTACTCACATGTCGATTGCCGTCCACCAGATATCCACCAACGTGATAATGTTTCTGCTGTATGTTGGGCGAAAGTAGTTGGCTGCAAGCAGACAAGATAGAATCGAACCAAATCGAATAATTGGTTTAGCTATTGCCATCACTTACGAGTTTAATTCCAAATCCAATCGAAATTTGTGATTAAATGCCTTGATGAGCAGCGAAGTGCGATGGAAATGCTTCTGCAATTGAGGGAAGCAGATATTTATGTTTAAGTACTAAATGTAGAATACGAATCGTCAATTAATATACTGTATATATATGTACTAAATACATCTTTGTGCAGCGATTCTTGCACTTGATTCCACTTACCTTTGTTCTACCTCTGCTAAATCCGCTATCATCGTGTGGGCGTGGTCGTTGTCCCGGCTATAAGCATACGAAAATAATGGGAAATTTCGAGTAAGTGATAACAACGCTAATACTATCATATGGCATATATAGATATAGTATACGATTCACATAGGACGGCTGAGACGGGGAAGACAGTCGACTTCTGATCATCACCAATCGCTGTTATACAAGTATGTGTAATTTCTTTGGAATCTATTTCGGCTAAACTCGATGTGTGTTATAACAATGAAAATGGATGAATTAAATGTAGTTTATACATATTTGTGGATTGCACCTTTTGCATTTTTGCACAGTGTATTTTGCTTCATGAACGTTTGAGTGTAAGTGTGAGTTTGAGTGTCGTGAGTGTCGTGAGTGTGCGTTTGAATGATGGGACAAAATGATAGCACGAATGAATGAAAATAAATGTGAACATACCATTGTGTCTGTTTCGATTTTTCTAGTATTTCTCTTATGCAAATCTTTGCGTACCTTTGGGACACTGACTTCGCGCGTTGAGATTCCCATTTTCTCATGATGACGCAGCTGTACCGGATAGATTATCTGATAATAATGCCCACCGATACGACGCACAAGCTCCTGATTTTGTCTATACTCTTTGAGTAAGCGTTCCACTTCGCCTGCAATGGAGATGTGAATATAAATGTTG